>BQNB010015019.1:0-74012 GCA_026074375.1 Tanacetum coccineum
TGGAACAAATTGATTAAGTTTTCGGCATAATAAAGAAATGATAATCATCAAAGAACTGTTTGTCAAAAAATATGAGAAAAATTTTCTCAACAGGTGGCGGCCCCCTTAATTTATAAAGGACGACCCCCTTAATTTTAAAGGGACCGGCCAGACTTTAAGGGGACCACCCACCCGACTGACTAAAATAATTTGTTTTCTGTGTCTAGGTTTCTATTTTACACAAAAACACAAGATTGGGAAAAGTCTATAAGCAAACTTTTACAAATTCTTCTATCTAAATGCATATCTCATTATACATATATACAATAGTCCTAATCTATTATTTTCTAAAAAATCTTTCTCACAACTAGGAGCACATGAAAATCAATTTTCATATATTGTTGAGATATGCTCAAAACATTTTTCACATATGCATAATGTTCTCTTACTTGTTGTCAAAAATATATAATCTAATATATATTTTAGACAATCTTGGTTGAGCAAAATTAAATCAAGGAGCATTTTAGATTATTTCTTAGGTTTTACATGTCTTAGTGTCGAAATAATCGCTACTCCACATTTGTCGCACTTAGGCACACACTAGTATTTGCACAAAGTTTGGTTCGTTTTTAACTTAACCCTTTTATCAAGAAAAATTCTTTGTGCATTATATCTAGTTACTATGCTCTTCACTCTTTTGGTCTTCAATTCATATATGATTATATGCCAAAATTATGTGAAATAGTTTTATCCTACAACTTGTCATATATATGTAGAATGTTGAATGCTTAATTGCTATGTGCTAAAAAAATCTTAATTGCCATAAAAGGATGGACTTGCTGCAAATTAACCACCAAAACAGAAACCCTCACACAAAATTTTGAGAAAAATCGATTTTTGGGAAATCTAAAAAATAGCAGTAGGCGGCCCCTTAATTCATAAAGGCGGTCCCCTTATCTTTAAGGGGACTGGTATGTGCTTAATTACACATACATTTTACCTATAAAAACGAGCCTAAATGATCAAAAACGGACATAAAATACCAAATATATGTGTGTTTTGCTATTTATGATGTGCAGGTAACGGATATTCACTAAAGGAAAAAAACAAAATTTTCGTGGATTTTGATCCTTTAAATGTTCCATCTTCCTAATTTAAACCTTTCCTCCCCCCCCACCTTATAAATACATTCTCAAAACCATCATCATCACATCATCCTCACAATGACTACTCCCTAACTAAACCCACATCTAAACCATTAAGGGTAGCCAAAATGAGTGTGAAACCCATTTGGAGGAAGAAACTAAACCCTTGTAACACATCTAATGAGCTCAATGTAAATTCACCTACACCATTGCCAAAACCACTCACTACTCATCAACCATCTCAAGAAAACAATCAACCCAATCAAGCATTATCAAATCTTTACAGTAAGGACACTCCCACATCACCACAGATTTGTCTACATCCTACATCTCCACTCAACCATCAATTCACATGATACACACACTCAAGCTCCACTCAAAGTGACAACCAAACTCAACACACACACCTCTATCTCCACAAGTAGAGAAAGCCTAGTTGATACAATAATCAACTACAAGACCTATCAAAACCTCTTAGCCATCATCTCTCTTCAACTACAAAAACAACATTCCCATCATCACCTAACTCTCCAAACCTACCACACACACCCTCAACAATTACCAAGTTGAAACCCTTGTTGGGTATTGCCCTTGTTGCATCTTCACCCCAAAAACAATTCCTTTATTTAATGAGGATAGCAATTGGATTATTCCTCCCTTACTCGACCACATCCACCACCTAGCGTTCAAAGAGAATACCCTTCACAACCGCCTCCGACCCACCAAACTCACCATCAACAACTACGAATCTCAGTAATATTCCTACAAATAATTGTCCAAGCCTTTTTGGGTCGCAAGCAAGTCAAAATCCTACTATGACTATAGGATTTTTTATGTATTAATATTCTTCTAAAGCATATTTATTTTGCTTTTTATGTATGCTTGTTGTGTTGTTCCACAACATTGTCCTAAAGACTTAATATCTATTTCTTATGTTTGCTTGCATTTGTCATATCTTTCTTCTTTCGTTTGCTCATGTGTTAGAAATATTTGTATTGTTCTAACTCGTTTTTGTAGCCAAGAAACCATAGCTCGATTCCTTGGTGCCCTCGAACGAGGGGGAGCACACATCAAGGGGAGCATTTATTCCGTCGATTTTACTAGCAATTCTCGATGATGCCTTTTTGATTCTACAAAAAGGGGGAGAAATGACATAAAACTCACTAAATACTTGTTTAAAAATAATTTTACATTTAATGAGTTTAAATTTTGTAATCATCAAAAAAGGGGAGATTGTTGATAGAAATAATGCCTAAAAACATTATTAATATTTTTCACATCTTTACGTTTTGATAATCACAAAATATAAAAACGTTCAATGTAAAATTAAACGTAAACAAGTAATTAGTAGTAAATTTTCATTTCAAAAATTATATCACTTAAAGGTATGAATAAATAAATGCTTAATGCAATATGATCAAAGGAAATTTTTTTTATTCAACCACACCACATTTACTAAATGTTGTAAACATTTTTATAAACATTACAAAACATTTTCTACAATTAAAAGAAATGTTTTATTCAAAATAAACATTTTGAAATTCAAATTTTCGGACCTAAAATGGCTAGAAAGTTCTAGAAAATCCCCCTACACAAAAGGACAAACTGGGGAGCGCCTAGTCTAGGGCGGCCCCCTTAAATACACGGGCGGCCCCCTTATCTTTAAGGGGACCGCCCACCTATTTAAGGGGACCGCCCATAGGTAGACGCTCCTCCAGAATGTCCTATAAATACTAGACTATTCCCCACTATTTTCTCACCTTTTGCACTCATTCTTTCTGATCAAAAACAGCCCACACATCTCATTAAAATCCTTTGCATTTAAACAGTAAACTATTTTTCAGTGATCCAAGCTCAAATCCTCAAGTGCAAGAGAAGAATACTTCTTACCATCAAGTGAAGAAGTATTACACCTTTGTGTGTTGTTACAATCTTATTGCATCCATATCATAACTTGTAAATCATTTGTAAACTGTAAAGGTTTTGTAGTTGTTAGATCTTGGTGATAATGATGAAAGTATCGTTTGGATCATGGTTGTATCTTTCCTAGTAGTGTTAGTTAGGACTGATTATAGTAGTGGCTTGGTGAAGTAATGGTGTGAAGAAAACTAAGGTGTGAAGAAGTTGTGTAGTCGTGATCAAGTCATGAAGCAAAGTTGTGTAGTGAAGTTGTGAAGTTGTGGTAGATTGGTTCTAGCTAAGAGTAGAACTCGACATCTAGCTTAGTGTCGGAAATCAAGATAAGCGAAAGTTGTGTAAGGGTTTCTCCGCCATAAGGGAGCTTGTTGACATAGTGAAGAGAATTCTTGAGTTAGGCGCTCGAGGAGTGGAGTAGGGCGAAGAGGTGCTTCATTGCCAAACCACTATAAATCCTTGCGTTGTGGTTTGATTGTTCTTACTCTTATCTCTTGTCTTACATTTATTATTTCTCAAATACTATCCTATTAATTGTTTAGATAAGTATATTGTTCATATTGTAAAAGTGTTGAATTCACATAAAGTTGAATCTAGAATTTTTACAAACACTTTATAACCTTAAATTAAAAAAGCGATAAACTATTTAACCCCCCTTTTAGTTTTCCACAGACAGAATCAGTAGTAAGCAAACCATATTTTTTAATAATTTCAGAAGTATATTTAGATTGGCTTATAAAGATGCCTCTAGGACTTTGAGAAATTTGTAATCCTAAAAAGAATGACATCTGCCCCATCATTGACATCTTGAACTTAGTGGTCATCTGATTAGCAAACTCATTACACATAGAAGTATTAGTGGATGCAAATATTATATCGTCAACATAAATTTTGTACCAGTAATAAGTCGTTCCCAGCTTGTCGTGTGAAGAGTGTTGGATCAACAGCACCTTTGAATAAATGTTGTGAGATTAGCAAGCTTGACAACATGTCGTACCATGCACGTGGTGCTTGTTTAAGACCGTAGATGGCCTTTTTCAGACTGTACACATGCGATGGGCTTTCCTGATCAACAAATCCTCTTGTGAGAGCGTTAGACCTCTTCTTTGAGCTCGCCATTTAAGAAAGCCGTTTTGATGCCCATTTGGTAGATCATCATATTCTTATGAGCGACATTTGCTACAAAAATATGGATGGCCTCTATTCTAGCAACCGGTGCAAATGATTCCTCGAAATCGATTCCCTCTTCTTGATTGAATCCATAAGCAACTAGTCGAGCCTTATTTTTTAGTACCCCGCCAAATTCATCCGTCTTAACCTTATAAATCCACTTTAGTTTGATCAATAACACTTTATCTGGACACGTCACTAATTCCCCAACTTTTAGTCTTTGAAATTCAAGAATTTCTTCTTGCATTGCATTGATCCATGATGGTTCGGTCATTGCTTGTTTGAAGCTCTTTGGTTCTACCAAAGTTAGGAATGCATCGAAATAACACCACATGACGTCAGTCTGGAGTTGCTTTCTCATAGAGACAAAGCAAGAAGGATCTCCGATCACGTTTGCTATAGGATGATCCTTAGTCCATTTACCAAGGTGTTCAAATGGAGTGTGGGTTTGTCTCACATTCGAAAATGATCCTTGAGAATTTGATTCTTCATGAAGTGATTCATAAAGTGGATCATCATGAAAGATTGGTGTCTTTGGTGATTCTTCAAAACCTTGAGAAATGTTTGGAGAATGCCGTTCTGCTGAAGAGTGCGGGCAACACAAGTGTGTTAGAAACTGATGTTTGTAGATGACTCTACCTGTTTAATGTTGCTTGAGGATGTGAGAGGTTTAGCCAACCTAACTTTCTTGACATTGTTTTTGGGTGTGACAACAACCTTTTTCGCACTAAGTTTAATCACATTAGGGCATGTATCTCTAACATATACCAGTAACTCCTGAATTCGTTGGGCACGCTTATAGGAAAAGTCTAACTCATTATCTAAAGGTTGTTTTGCTTTAGCTTGTTCGACTATTCCCCGAAGAATATCAGCTTGTACCTGTTTACTTAAGGTATCTATGTAGCTTCCCAATTTTGCAATAACCTAGGAGCCAAAGGTTCTAAGTCTAGCCTGAACATTCCTGGAACAAGAGTGTTGGCAGATCGTATTTGTACAACAATATCAACAATTTCTTTTCCTTTTATTTTTTGTAAATCGTTTTTCAATGATGTTATCACAAAAACCTTATCTTGAATTTGAGCTTTTAAATCCTCATTTTCAGTACATTTTAAGTTTAGTTTATCAATTAAAGAGTCACTCTGTTCTGTAGTACGAACACATGTTCTTTTGATTGAGTCAAACTGATCTTTAAAAACCCGTTTCACATGATTAATTTCTTTACAATTAGATTAAGTGTGTGTAAAAAATGAACAACCAACACCCTCTCCATGTGTGGAGAGGGCTTTTATACAAAAGGTAGTGGCCGGCCATGGGCCTCATAAGAGGCTTTCCATGGGCCTTTAGCCCAGTTAGCTTTCTAACTTAACGTTTTGACTTACTACGACCTATGACTAACTATATTGGTAGTGACCGACACTTTTTCATATTTCTAATAATCTCCACCTAAAGGAGGTCACTCCAATTTATAAGAAACTTAAACCTAGCATACTATGCTTTGAATTTAGTCTTGAGCTCGTAGTCTTTAACTTTAATCTTTAACTTGTGATATGTTGTAGTGATCATTGACTTTAGGCTTGAGCTTGTTCTAATAGGCTTGACTTGTATGTGAATCTTGAGCTTCTTTGAGATCATCAACCAAGTATAATCTCTTATCATAATCTTGTGATCTTTAGCCTTCTTTTGATCTTGTGACTTCTAGACCAACATGCTCATACTGTTCTTGATGTTGAAATCTTGTGTAACCATCTTTCTTGATATTCTTTAACTTTAACACTTTGTCACTTTATGGAGGACGTACGGTATCAATCTTAATACTTTGTCACTTCAAGAAAGACGTACGGTATTAGAGTAGCGAAAGTCTTGAAACATGTACTTGAGCTTTCATGATGTCTTTATATATGTCGGTCGAGTATGAGCATGTGGTATTGGCTTCGACTTGTCATCGAGAAACTGCTACCACCATCAGGAAGTCTGCATAAATGGGTTAGTGATAAACAACATATATGGACGAAAGTAGCTTTGTCACTTTGTCGAATACGGTTGTAACAACCACGGTTCCCCGTTATTCAGTATAAATACTGCCTGTGATCAGGTAGAATTCCGAAGAATCTCCTTGACAGGGTTTCGTAGCTGCACTAGCCGTTCTTATTACCGGAGCGTCTCAAAGCAGACAACACGGTAAGAGTGAACCGGTAAGTTACTATCTTCCCGATTAAGCCGTCAATTCGTGTTCAGCTTTCCTATGTCCAGATACCCTTGTGAGGCTTCCCATGGACATAAGATTGAAAATCGATTTAGAAAATCAGTCGGTGTGTCAAAATGCAAACGGTTTTTATGACACACCAACAGTTTTATCTTTTTCAAAATTCATATCTTCAATTCATAAGTTGGAGCCAAAACGATATCCAGTATCATAAAGTTCGATCTGAATAGGATCGTCACAAGTCACCTACTAAGAGCTTGTTTAATGTTGGCTCAAGCAGGATTTTCATCTTCACTGTGAATACTTAAGTATCACTCGGATGTTCTGGCAAAATCATAGGGATAATGCATAGAACTCTTAATATATTACTTGTTTTTACATTGTGTGAATTAGCAAGCATAATTTTGACAAGTGTCCTAATGAGATTTATAGATGATCTCTTCTGGCTCTAGACTCAATAGTGCACTTTGGTTTTAGTGATCGAAGGCTGGAGCAGACTGCCACCTTTTCAATACCAACTAACTCGAAGTAAGAAAGTTGATAGAAATACATGTAATCTCTGTGAGAAACAAAACAAAAATATTTTGAGAGATTCTGAGTAGCTAGGGAGGGTTGTGCATTGCATCACTGGGTCCATGATGTTTATCTTCAAGTCAGCAATCATCTTAGTGATTCTAGACAGCAAATGTATTGACCCAGTTTCTGCCTAAGTGTAAGGAGGGCTTCTTTCTTTTCACCCTTTATCTTAACTTTTCTTTTTAATTCTCAAACCCCATCATCGCTTACGGAAAATAGACGAGACTTTCATACTATACCTTGTTGGGTTTGTTCCAGTACTAGCTCCATCTCAGTCGGCACTTTTCCCTTAATCTCACTTTACTCCTTTTTTCATACCTAAGGACTTCTACACTATCTAGTGGAATATCCTTGGATAGATCCCTCCGGTTCTGGCTGGATCATAGGAATGGATACCTAAACTTAATAACCTTATAACTCCAATATAGTAATTTAAATTGTCGATCTTTGGTACTTCCACATTTCAGTCATCACTTAACCATATGTGTCCCCTTCATATGTGCATCGATTAATCAAAAGAGTTTAGCACATATATGGGAAAGCGTACACTTGAGAT
This sequence comes from Tanacetum coccineum, assembly GCA_026074375.1. NCBI lineage: Eukaryota > Viridiplantae > Streptophyta > Magnoliopsida > Asterales > Asteraceae > Tanacetum > Tanacetum coccineum. The sequence continues at coordinate 7,544 of BQNB010015019.1, forward strand.
CATAAAAATCACATTACTAGCCATATATTTTAAATCACATTATTCTCCTCCCCTCCCCCTTAACAAAAATGTCAATCTCTGATATTTGGATATCAATTTATTCAAATAGTATGGTTTCGGGGAAAAGATGTCCAATTATTAACAAGCTGATTATTGGAACATATTAATACTCCTCCAAATTATGAGGGAATTATATGGTGTTTGAGTATATTAATTTGAAATTTTTTAAATTTACTTAGAAATTCTTGAAAATTCATACTCAAACACTATATATGCCTACTTTTAAGTCTACACTACATATATACATATTCACAAGTTTATAAAATACACAAAATGACCTTATAATGACGAACACAATATGAAAAAGTCATATTGTTCGTTGAAGTAGCTGAAGGTCAGTTTCGTAGTGCCTTCCACCAACAAACTTTTCGAGACTCCTCATCAACCTTCGTTCTTTTAGCTGCTTGTCAATCGCCTTGATCATGATATTAGCTCTTTTCTTTTCCTATGTACTCCATCTTTTCTTTGGCAGGTACTCCATTCGGATATTCTTTGTTATGTGATCAAAATATTTAAGATTTATATAAAAAGCTTATAAGTAAACAAGTGATGAAACTAAACTTATGATTTTATTAATGCTAAAAACAGATTACAGGATTTGAAAGATGAAATTACAAAGGCTGAAAATTACATTTAAATGAAAAATAAGCTAAAAGCTAAAATTAAGCTATTCTAAAAGCTACTTCCATCCTCGTATGTGTGAGAGTGTGTGGCTATATATAGCCTGTCTCTGAAGCTTCTAGACCCCTTGGTTGTTACACGTTCCTCTCATCATTGGCCCTTGATCATTTCTCAATCATTGGATCCATCTCGCACACCGTTGGATTAGATTGTCTCACACGGATTGCCAGTGTGGCAATCCGTGATGTGACATGCTGTGCTAGTTCTGAGAGTAGGATTAGTGTAAATAATCATTCTCTTTGTGTTTCTTTGCCTTAGCCCATGATCCATACATGTTGGGTTTGACCAGTAGGAGCTCTTGTATGATGTAAAACTCTGCCCATGTGTACCTTATCTTATGAATTACCCCAATCGGGTAGCCAATTTACATTTTCCTTTGTTTGGGGGGGGGGGGGGGGGGGGGGGGGCGTTTCTTTTTGTGGTTCTATGTTTTTACCCTCGTGGTTAAAGGTTAAAGGAGATGAATAGTAAAAACAGATATTGGTGCCATTTTTTGTAAGGGTGCGTTTGTTATGTTTAACTGAGGGAGTGGGTAAGGGTTTGACTTGGGCTTATTATAAAAGGGTTGGGCCATGGGTTAGGATTTTTGGTTAATGGTAAACCGGGTATGAATTTTGGATAAATGAGGGCTGATTTTGGAAATATTTTGGGATTCTTGTCTTTTAGTGGTTTGACTTAAGTTGACCAAGGCTTAACCAAGAGTTCACTGAGGGTTGACTTTTTTTTTACTTTGATAGCTTCCTCCTGGCTTTTTGCGTGCTCTTCCGTTCCCGTGTTCGTGTTTGCCCGTTTTTTGACCGTTTTCTTGTGATTTTTGCAATATCCGCACCTACACAATAAGAAAGACAAAACAAGCAATATACAAGCCTTTTATGCACAGTTTTGGTCTTTTTAGGGTCTATTTTGATGTAAAATGGATATGTGTTTTCACACATATCATTATGTCATCTAGCGAAGTTCGAAGCCTAGTTAATGTCCTATCACTGAACTTGTAGAGTTCATCTGATCGCATCATCCTGTTTCTACCATTGTTGTCAACCTAAATGAATCCTTGAGGGTCTTGATATGGAGTGTATGGGTCTCTTTTCCTAATGCCGGATTTGGTAGTTTCTGGCTTGGTGACGTTGATCTTCTTTTGGTAACTTTCGACTCCCAGTTGAAGATCTTCGACTCGCTTTTGAATAACCAAACTTCTGGTGAATATTCTTAATGCTATTGCGAAGTCAAAAACATCTTCGCCTAAGAGAGTTGTAGGCCGATTCTGAACAACAAGGAGAAGCATGTCTTCGATGTCATTGATAAGAAGACGTGGAAAGTCGCCTTCCTTGGGGGGGGGGGGGGGGGGGGGTGGGGGGGGGGGGGGGGGGGGGGGGGGGGGGGGGGGGGGGGGGGGGGGGGGGGGGGGGGGGGGGGGAAGTGATATCTGTAAAGGTCGTTATCGGCTCTACTTACCATAATCTCTTGCAGATACCCATACCCATGTTTCCTCATTACCTCGACCTGAGTTACTGCCAGAATATGTTTCGTAGAATATACATCATGTGTGGATTGCAGGCCTTGTGCATACGCGTAGAAGGTCTTACGTTGTTCCCTCCAATGTGAGATTCCCCATAATGCATGTTTATCATAGGCAACTTTCACAGGAACCCATATTTTTGGAACCATGTCTTTAATGCTTGGAAGATCATATTGAGCAGCCTTTGTCTTTGTAATAGAAGTCGTGTAGGTCATTGTTGAAACTCCTCCTTGAAGATACTTGAGATCATTATTGAAGAAGTAGTCAACTGGTACTTTTTGATGATTTCCACTCAAAACTAAAGGTAGGGGTTTGGTAAGGTCAAATGGATAGTTACCGCCTTCTGGATTTTCCCAATCAAGTTTTTCTAAAAGATCCTTTGTATGTGCTTAATTACACATACCTTTTACCTATAAAAACGAGCCTAAAATGACCAAAATATATCAAAAATGCATTATATTCGTGTGTTTTGTGATTTATGGCTATGCAGGTAACGGATATTCACTAAAGGAAAAAAACAAAGCCAAAACCGAGCACGGGATTAGAAAGAACGTAAAAAGTCAAAGTCAAAGTCAAAGTCAACAAGTCAAAGACAAAGCCGAAACCAAAGAAATCTTATCAGAAGAAATACTTAATGGGCCAAACCGTACCCATCTAATGGGCCGGGTCAGCCCATTAAGGTATTCATACCAAGGCTTAATAAGCCTTAAACATTCTTGGGCCCAAAACCAAATCTGGCCCAAATCTACCAAGCCTAATGACTTAACAGCCATTAACCAAGTCCAAACAATACATCCCTTTCACTTTTACATCGTTAGTCCTCAAGGACTAACGTTGTTAGTCCAAAAGGACTAACGGTGTAAATACTTAACAAAAACAGGGCAAACGCCCGTTATCCCCAAATCAATAAAACCTTTTTCTCGCCAGGTCACTATTTATCATCCCTGTCACTTTCCCACCTCGACCCTGCTCCAACAAACAAAACCCCTCAACCCCACTTCATAAGCATCCAAATCCACCTTGGCAATCCTCTTAAACCCCATTCGACAAAGGAAGAAGACACAAAATCAATGGCTAAGATCACTAGGCTTGGCGAGCAAGAAATTTTGATGGCTATGATGAGATTTCGACTTACCTCACACAAGAAACACACCTCTTGTTTCTCTCACAGAAGAAACACAAGTAGAAGACCCCAAGACCTTTTCATTCATATATATATAGGACCTTTGTAAGCCCTTGAGGCATCTAGTTTTTTCTTTCAGCTTATATTTAAGTTTGTTTTAGCCTATTGTACTTTTATTAAAAGCTTTGAATTATTTTTAAGTTTAATGAAAATTTAAGTTTTTATGTTAAATCCTATTTTAAGTTAGTGCCATTTATGTTTTAAAAACGTTTGATAAGCTCACATAAGCTCTTTTTACATTTCACTTAAGCTGTTTTACTTAAGCACTATAAGTTTTTCAATAACTTATAGTGTTTAAGTCTTTTCACCAAAAGTCACTCAAAAGCTAATTTGGAAGATAAGCCAAAAAGGGAAGGGCTTATAGGTTTTTACTAGCTTGTTTTAAACAAGCTAGAGCTTGTAGACAAAGCTCTTAAGAGCTTATTTGCCCTTGTTTAGAGCAAAGGGCTTTGTAAGTCCTTACTTTTCATTTTTTAGCTTAAAATTGCTTATTTGCTTATTTACTGCTTATGTACTGCTTATCTTTGCTTACTGTTGCTTATTAGTGTTGCTTATACCTTATTTATGCTTGCTTATTGCTTACATGTCATTTGCTTATGTCTTTAGATAAAACTGCCTTTTACATTGTTTTAAATTGCTATTCTTGTTTGCTTATTTAAGTGCTTATTTCTGAGTCACAATTGCTTATTTGTCTTCATTTTACCTTGTGCATAATCTATTTTGAGTTTGTTTAAGTTTTCTAAGCCTGTTATAAGCTTAAAATGGTTTTTCACTTTCTTAAGGGGTGTTTGGCACTAGCAGTATTAACATTAGTTAATACTGCTTGATGTCTTTTGACCTTTAAGTCAACTTTGAAAAGCTCAAATTAAGTTTATAAGTCATCTTAGATAAGTTTTCAAAGCTTAAAAATCATTTTTTAGGTTTTTAGTAATCATACTTTGAATCTGTGGAGTTTTGGTTTAAATTCATAGCTTATTTGCTTAGATTTTGATTAAGAGCTTGCAAGTGTTGTTTTCTTACTTGTTTTATGTTTAAATGCAGTAGTAAAGAGTTGGACAAGTATGCTTTAGTTTAGTAGTTTTGGTTAAAAACTGTCAAAGTAGTTTTCTTTTAGTTTCAAAGCTTCAAAAAGCCCTTTTTCAATCATAGATTCAGATAAGTTAAAGTTAGATTTAGAATTTGAAATTTCTTGCACAAGCTCCTTAGGTGTCAAGCTCAATCTGTTTTAGCTTAAATATTAGTTTAGAGCTTATTTGATTAGCTTAAAGTAGGCCTGCACTTTGCATTTTGTCTTTTCAAAAAATTCAGCTTATTCTTCTAGCTTATTTTATGCCTGCATAAGCCTATTTGTTTTTCAAAGAAAACTAAAAACCAAGCTTGCTGTGTGACCAGCTCTTTTCACAAGAATTTTTCCATGCTTTTTTGCTTTTCAATATTAATCTTTTTCTTTGCTGTTCTAAATAGCTTATTGTACAAGCTTTTTAGCTGTACAACTCCTTAAGCCAAAAGGATCCACTTAAAGGCTTAAAAATAAGCCCAAAAGTGGCCCCTTAGGCTATTTGCCTGCATTTTGGACCCTTTAGCTTATTTGCTTATTTAAGCTTATTGCTTTTTTTTTGCTTAATTTAGGTTTAGTTCTGCTTATTAGGTTAGTTTTAATCAAATTTAGCTTAATTATCTTAGGGTAGAGCTTATTTATGCTTATTTGCAATTTTAGTCTAAAATTTTTAAGTTTTAAGCCTTTTATCATTTCTGTCATATTTAGCTTAGTTTAAGTCTTTTTCCTTGCTTAATTTTGTTCTCAATTGCTTATTAGGTGTAGCTTATTACATGTTTTAGCTTATTACACTTTTTCATCAGCTTATTTAGTTTAAAATTGTCAAATAGTTTAGCATTTAAGCTTGATAAGCTACTGTCATCTTTAAGCTCATTTTCTGAGCTTATTATAGCTTTTCAAAAATAATCTCAAGTTTTAAAGTTGTTAGTTTTCAGCTTATTTATAACTTTGTTTTTAAAAGTTTTTCAAAAAAAAAAAAGGAAGTCGGGAAGTCAGGGTGTGAGCAAGCTTTGAACCTACCGCTACCACTCAACCTTTATAGCACCTCACACACGCACACATAAACCAACTGCCCTGGGGTCTTTTTCAATTTAAACTTGCAAAATTTATTATTTACTACCTTTTTACCCCATTTAGCTTATAAGCTGTTTAAGTTTTTTAACAGCTTATTTTAATAAGTTGTTTTCACCACTCCATTTTTCTTAAATTCCTCAATGTTCAAGCTACTTTTTTAAATTTTTTTAGAATTTTTATAATGGTTTATGTACTTTTTTATATTTAATTTTGTTAAAATTGTTTTTTAATTCATATTTTAATTTATATTAAAAGTCAAAAAAAATTAGTCTTTTTTAGGTAAATTTTCTTTTTTTCAAATTGGTCTTCAGGAAAATTAGATTTGCTTTCGTAGGGTTAAAATTACAAAATTTTATTTTTTAAAGAGCGGGATTGAATCCCATTCGCGTTTTTCGTGTTTTTAAGCTTAAATCACTTTCGTTATTGGTCTAGTTTTCTTAGTTCTTATCTTTTAGTTAATCAGGACTTATAAAAGTCAAAAAAATCATTTTAGAACTTTATTTTGATAATTTAGGGTTTTTAGGTCGCGTTTTTAGGATTCCCGTTTTCGTTTTTAGTTTAAAATAGTTTTGCCTTAATTGTTTTTAAGTGTTTGCTTTAATTTTCCCGTAGTTTTAGAAAACCAATTAAAATCTCTTATCCAATTCAAGCATCGATTATCAAAACGACTCTCGACTTTCAATTGCATTCCTCGTTGGGGATAACGACCCGGGAATCATACTTCCGGTTTACTACAATTGAGATTTTTGATTCTTATTATATATTTATATATTTATTATATTTAATATATATAAAAGGTTTAGTTTCTCGTTGTCATTTTGGCGCCGTTGCCAGGGTAGGTGTCGCTTACGATTGTCCGTTTCATCGTTTGACATTAGTGGCTTTGATGCTTCCTTCCTTGTGAAGTTACTTTTCGTTTATAAAAATATAAAATTACAAAAAATACAAAAAATAATTTTATTTTTTTTATTAAGTTATAAAAAAAATCAAAAAAATAAAAACATTGTCCTAAATAAAGATAAACAATTCATCATCAATATAATGTTTTCCACTGAAGCATTATCATAATAAGTTCCCGAATCAAAGATTAAAACTTGCCTTTGTGTCACTTGCGAGGTACGACTCACCTTTAAGAGATTAACAAACTATAAGAGGGGTATAAGGAGGGTTGTTCCGAGGAACTACGACCCGAAAGGAGAAGGATTTTAATAGCTTCGCGCTTTCCCGCTCCTCCGCTCCTTTGTGTGTTTTTTTTTAAAGAGCTACCATGAAACAAGTTGATTATTGGTTTAAGTTATTCAATCTCGTTTTGTCCATTAATAAAATATAATGTTTAAAAAAATCGAAAATCCAAAAATAATCTCCTTTAACGTCTTTGTCATTTAATTCTTCTTTTTAGCCCTCTATTTTTAATTCTTATGGCGTCATTCGACTATCGTTTAAATCCCCTTTACGCGCTTAAAGAATGTTCATCTTATGGAGCTTTGTACACTACAGACTATTGTTGTTCTAAAGGGGGTCTCGTAGACAAGATCATTTGTGATCTTAATAAAACACCCGACTCATTCCAACGAGCCCTTCATAGTTGTGCAAGCGTGTGAAACTGATGATGGTCCGTATTGTCGAGGATGTGCTCTTTTACGAAAGAAATTCAGGGAAGATTTGTTTACATATTGTGTTGAAAATGGAATTTTTCAAGACCTTCAATATACTTCCGAGTCATCCAATGAAAATACCAACGTTGTTAATGCTCCTCAAGAGCCATTCGTTGTCAAACAGGACCCCGGTGAAAATTCCTCGCAAACTCCTCCACATATTGACCACAATTGTTGTTACGAGTGTAGTGATTCGTTAGACGATATCTTTTGTCAATGATGTACTTGCGAGTCTTGTGGGAAAGGTGCTCATTATGGTTATAGTTGTCCTCCAAAAGTTCCAAATCCGGAACCATGCAACAATCAAACCGTTGATGAGCTCCCACAAACTTTGCCAAGTTTCGATCCGACATGCTATTCTGGAGATGGAAATTTATTCACTTATGATTCCACTCCTAATTTTATCAATGATTCTCCTAACGTCTTTAACCCACCTCTACAACCCCAATATGTGCCATACTCTTGTGAGTTATGTGGGAACAATGCCCATCATGGTTACGATTGTCCACCTCAAGTCCCGTTTGTCTACAATCAGGACCCGTGTTTCAATCAAAACTTTGATTATTTTCCATAAACTTCACTGAGTTTTCCATAACAATATCCTTGTTGTGAAGATTGTGGGGGTCCTCACGAGACTTTTCAATGTCAACGATGTTTATTACGAACCTAACCGTTGTTATGATTCGTAATTATTTTGGTTTCTTGACCAATTTCAAACCCCCACAACTATACCGTCAATTCATCCAATCATCAATGCTTAAATGAGATTCTCAATTTTCAAAAATGAGATTATAGAGCACATTGCCACGCCATATGTGATATGGTTGGTCAATATATGCAAAAGAAGGAAGAAGATAGGCGAATTACGGAAGATCAAGCGGCTAAAGATCGATATTGGAAGATTCCCATTTTCTATGATGATGACGAGGACTATACCATTGTAATCACACCCGTTTTATCAACCGAGGAGCCCGTTAACTCTCTCATAATGGAGGATGAGCATCTCGACACTATTCCGGCAATGGAATCGGACGAAGTAATAAAGTCTAGTGTCGAGAAGCTGGTCCAAATCCTAAGAAAGTCCGAGGGTATTCCTGTAAAATGTGTGATGTGCCTTTTCGTGATAATTCTCCGCCTCTTGACATTTCAAAAGATCAATTTGAGGGTTTCTCTGATTCTAAAAACGATGATTTACTCGATTGTGCGATTTTTTCTATTGATGACATCGATTATGTTGAGACATCACCTCCTAATTCCGAGCTCGTTAGCTTAGAGGAGGTGAAGGATTTTCACACAGAAGATGGAGAGATTGAGGACGATATTCTTCATGAAAAATTATCAAAAATCAATCTTCTCATTGCTAAGATCAAAGCAATTAATTCTAATCCACCTCCATCTTCTAATTTTGTGACCAAGTCTCCCTCCACATTTCTTAACTTTTTATTGGATGAGACTAACACCTTTGATAATTCTATACCCCTATTGAGAAAACTTTTGCTTTGATTATGGAAAGAGAATAGTTGTGGGTAGTACAACAATTACCGTTTGATTATATCAGCTGGACTATGAAGCTTTTGAATTTGATGACGATCATATTGAAGAGGAAGAATAGTGGCTAAGTTACCAGCTAGCAGTACATACTCTCTACTGATATTTCCTTTATCTAAATTTGATTTTTTCATCTTTGATCTTTGAACTGGATCGTTTCCTCCTGCTTAGGAGTGACTTTTATCATGAGGAGTTCGCCGATGAACTTGCTCACATCATATCTCCACCGGAGTATGATTGCTTCTATTTTAAGAGTGAGCCCGATCCGGGTGAGTTGACTAGTATTGTTGACTCCGGGATTCGTGAGAACATTTCTTCTACGACAAATGTGAATTTACCATTCGAGGATGACCAATCTCCTCTCTTGGCATATGTTGTATGGATCTTTCTTCCTTTTCTCACGTATCCCGTTACTCCACCATATCTTCTCTCTTGCGGGAATGAAGATACCATTTTTGACCCCGGCATCTCCGTTTATCATTCTTTTATGCCGAGTGTATCTCATCAGAGTGGAACTTTCATGAAATTCAATGTTTATCCAAACAACTTGAATGAAAGTCCGATGGAGATTTTATCTTCCACTTGCTCCCCCATGGACCAATGAATTCGGGGTCGAGTCAAGCTTGTGACTCGGTTAACAAAAACAAGGCGCTTCGTGGGTGGCAACCCATGCTTATCCTAGTAGTAGTATTAATGAATAAGTGTGTTGTTGTGAGGAGACTCGCCTCTACCTTTCCCGTGTTTCATGTTTTGTGTTGTTTATATTGTCCAGGATTGCCCGGATTTTGAAGCCTCTCGTGCTTGCGGTTTTGTCCTTCGATCACTCGAGCTTCACATCCTCAGCTTCATTTGGGAATCCAATATCCTAATCTTATCGACTAACGTTTATCTTTAAGCATACTTAATAAACGGCTTAGGATTTACGTAGAGACCCTTCTTAAAACATTGAGGACAATGTTTAGTTGTACGATTTGATTGTGCCTGCAGCCGTTGTTTTCATGTAATCTCGTTTTTACCACCAAAATTTCAAAAAAAATGAAAAAAATTTAAAAATTTTAAAAATAAAAAAATAAGTGTTTTGTCACAATTTTGACTTTCCTGCTGGGTAGAATAAGAATAAATTTTGACTCGATCGAGCATGTTGAGCTCTAGCTTGTTCCTTAACTTTTAGGCTAAGCGTTCGCGGATTTTCGCGAAGAACGAAAAATGATAGAGTTAAGTATGAGTTGGATGCTAAACAAGGATTATTTGGAAATATTAAGAGCTCATGTATGTAATTTGTGGCTTTTTCTCCCATAAGCTCCTAACCGGACTAATAATACGTGCTATTTTTGGAAATTAAACTTAAATCAACAATTTTTATGTAGTTGATAGCAAAAATTTTAGTCTTAGTTCAAATTTATACTTAAATTTTTCAAAAAGAAGTCTTCTATATATCGTGAAATAAAGTAAAATGAAAAATGATGAAATGAAAAAATATAATAAATAATAATTATAAACTGTGGGCTGATAAAAGTTTGCTGCATCTTGCCGGCTCACAACCGATGTTACAACCTTCTAAAGAAAGCCCATAGTAAGAATAATAATCCGAGACTGATAAAAGTTTGTTGCATCTTGCCGGCTCACAACTGATGTTGCAGCCTTCTAAAAGGTCGAGGGTTACAATTGCATCAATGTTATGTTTAAATATTAAGTGTGAATTAATAAATGAAAATCTCTTTTTGTTAAATTTAAATATGCTTTTGAACTTTGACTATTTCATTTTAAGTTTTTAAATAAGCTATGTATATACGGGAAACCTAAGAGTTTATGAAACCTAAGGTCCGTGAGTCCCGATACTAGTCTCTGTGGGGTGTCAAAAGCCTGGTCACTTAGCCGCAAGGTTGGGATGTGCCGAGACGAAAGTCGCTACATGGGATGATCTCGCCTTCAAACTTATTATTCTCGGGTGGAACGTGAAGCATAGAATTTTGCAAAACGTTGATCCATAGTTGAAATTCAAAATGCCACATTCACCTAAAATATAATAATTGTCGGGAGTGAAAAGTTTACAAGTTTCAAATATGAGTAGTGTTAGCATCTTAACTGATATTTAACGGTGATTTCGTTTTAAGCTTGGTTTGGAGCGAGTGAAAAGTCGGGGACGATGAATTTATCCTTTTTAGAGAATTTTCGGATCGAAATGCATCTTGTTCTGGTGGTATCTTGTTCAACCATTCATGTGCCTTAGGATTCATCTTCTTATGATCCAACATACACTTTCAAACTCCTTAACACTAATAGCAGATGCAAATCTCCACAACAAATCATTGTATGCTTGTCCACACCGTCCTTGCTTTATATTTTCATATATGTGTCGCAAGCAATATTCGTGTTCTACACTTAGGAACACAGTTCTAATGGCTGGAGTGATACCCTGCATGAACCAATTCATTAATCAATTATGAATTCATATAATTCAGTAGTTAAGAATTTAACAAGTGAAACATAATACTAACCTTTTGTCTATCACTAATGAATGTGAAATTTAAATTGGAATACAGATCTATGTCATCACCCAAACACTGTAAGAACCAACACCATGAACTCTTACTTTCAACTTCAACCAAGGCATAGGTCAATGGGTAAATTCCATTGTTTGAATCAAGTCCAGCAGCTGCCAAAATTATTCTTAAATACTTGTGGGTCGATCTATTCTCTTTTTAGTCCAGTTTTGTTTGAAGTGTGTAAATACTTGTGTTAATCTGTTAAAATTATTCTTAAATAAACTATTACTTGGTCTTTTTATCTCCAATTGCAAGCATGAATCTTAAAACTATATCTGTTAAATAAACTATTACATGGTCTTTCGAAATTTTTCGCTAAACGTTTGAGAATTAATTTTTTGTAAATTTAAGTGTTTGAACTTTGCTTTTTTTAACTTTTTATAAGCTATCCGTGATTTATCGCGGGTTTATAGGCTAGTCAATAATATAAGTATCAGTTACGAAAATATCTATATTCAACAATCTCTTCTGATTTTTATTTTATTTTATTTTATATATTAAGTACTTGTTGGCGTATAGTCCGGAATGGGACGGACCCGATAAAAGAGTGGCTCACATCCTACATAACCCTAATCCATACACTATATATACAGGGGTATGATCATCCTACCTCAACAGGTTATTCTCTACCACCTCTTTACTCTATGCTTATACTATTCTGACTTGACCGTCGGATGATGGATCCCGGGGCTCCGGCCTCGGGTCCCCTTCTAACCGGTTATTCTTTGTTGGCAGCACTATTCAATGCCCGGAAAGACGACAAACGGCACAAGGAGAGTCGTCAGGACAGGCCTGACCAAATTATGCATCAACAATACTCATAACATCAAAGTAACAAGCATAAATATTTTCATTTAACATATATTAGATACTAGAGTTGAGATCAACATAGACCCAATGAATTAATCTTAGCCACTCATTTTTTATCAAAATAATAAAAACTCAGTTTTCACCTCTTTTAAAAAAATAAAATATCTTGCAAACGGTAAATCGTCAAACGACAAAAAATACACCATCGCGACGAGTATTTTTTTATCTTTCAGCAGACATCCACTTCGATATACTTTCGAAGAACTTTTTTTCCGAATTTTTTTCCATTCATGTCTGAAAAAATCACATGTGATTTCATAAAATCACATGTAATTTTTTCCAGACGTATTTTAAAAAAAAATTCAAAAAAAATTTCGTCGAAAGTATATGAAAGTGCCCCTCTATAGAAAGATGATTTAATTCTCGTCCCGATGGTATGTTTTGTTTTGCGTAACGATTAACGGTTTGTGATATATTTAATTTTTAAAAAAACGGTGGAAAGTGAGTTTTTGTTATTTTGATTAAAAAAATTATGATTGGCTCATTGGGTCTATGCTAAATTTTGAGTCTATGTTAAAATTTTGACTTAGATACTAACATTAATAATAACTATTAATCTGGCTTCACCCATTTTCTACGCATATTGCTAATAGGTACGTGATACATAGTCAAAATATTCCCGGCTCCATAATGTCAACAATAGGTACGTGATACATAGTCAAAATATTCCCCAATATGAATATTTATATGTAACATAAATAAAAAACTAGCAAAAGTGATTGTTGCGTGTCATTAATTCTTTTTTTCTTTAAATTTTTGTGCGAGTTTATTTTGCTCGGTATCATATTAGTAGTGCGGGGTTTTACTTTTCAGTATCGTGTTAAGTAGTTTTTTTTATGGACTTACGCGTTGTTGCGTCGCGTTAAAATTTTATTTTTTAATTTTTTGCGAATTTTTTTTTTTGGTCTTATGGTGTAAAATGACACTGTTTAAGTCAATTCGAAAATGTTACCGCGGGTATTTTTTTTATTTGAATGCGTCGGTACTTTTATAACGTTTTTTTCCTCCATATTTTGTGCCAATAATTTTTTTTTTTTTTTTTTTAAACTTATTGGTCCGGGCCAAAATTTTGGGCTTCTTTTTGGCCCAGCACTGTAACAGTGCTGCAGTGCTTAAAATGAATAGTGCACATAGGGTCAAAAACCATAATTCTTTTTTTTCCTTAATTTTTGATGCGAGTTTTTTTGTCGGTCTATATTTAATAGTGCGGGTTTACTTTTTCTGTATCGTGTTTATGTAGTTTTTTTTTGGTCTTAACGCGTTGTTTGACGTCGCTTTAATTTTTTTTTTTTTTTGGTCTCATGGTGTAAAATGACACTGTTTAAGTCAATTCGAAATGTTACCGGCGGATATTGTTTTTATCTGAATGCGTCGGTACTTTTAGTAACATTTTTTTCATCCCTAATTTGTGTTTACCGGTGCGAATTTTTTTTTTTTTTTAAAAAAAAAAAACTTTAAATGGGAGGACCCAATATTTTTGGCTATTTTTTGGGGATTTTTTGGCCAGCACTGTAGCACGTAGCAGTGCTACAGTGCTTAAGATGAACAGTGGTAGTGGGCAAATACGCCGTCGTTTTGATTCTCTAATGTCCAGCACTGTAACAGTGCTGCAGTGCTTAAAATGAATAGTGCACATAGGTCAATAAACCATTAATTTTTTTTTTTTCCTTTAATTTTGTGCGAGTTTATTTTGTCGGTCTCATATTTAATAGTGCGGGTTTACTTTTTCAGTATCGTGTTTATGTTTTTTTTTTTGTCTAAGAAGTTGTTTGCGTCGCGTTAAATTTTTTTTTTTTTGGTCTATGGTGTAAATGATCAGTTTAAGTCAATTCGAAATGTTACGCGGATATTTTTTTTCTGAAATGCGTCGTACTTTTTGTAACATTTTTTTCCTCCCTAATTTGTGCCGGCGATTTTTTTTAAAAAAAAAAAAAAACTAATTGGGCCGGCCCAAATTTTTGGGCTTTTTTGGCCCAGCACTGTAGCACTGTAGCAGTGCTACAGTGCTTAAGATGAACAGTGGTAGTCGGCAAAAACGCCGTCGTTTTGATTCTCTAATGTGTAAGCGTATAATCTGGCTTCACCCATTTTCTACGCATATTGCTAATAGGTACGTGATACATAGTCAAAATATTCCCGGCTCCATAATGTCAACAATAGGTACGTGATACATAGTCAAAATATTCCCCAATATGAATATTTATATGTAACATAAATAAAAAACTAGCAAAAGTGAAACAGCTTTTTTTAGTCGAGTCATTCTACAAGGCTACCCACTATGGCTTGGTCGACCGACTCGGTCGCCGTTGGTCGCCGTCTCGCTGTCATAGTGGCTAGTCGGTCGCCATCGAAGTCGCCGGAGACAACAACTCAAATTTGTCCAGGTCACGACAACAGTCGAGTAACGTCCCATTTTGAATTTAATTAAAAAAAACTTTTTAAAATTTTATAATTTAAAAACTTTAAAACACTATAAATACCCAACTTATTACACCATTTTATACACACATTCAACCCACTTATTTTTATACTTCTCATTTCTATACACACAATGGCTTCCTCTTCAAACCGCCGTGGAAAGGCCAATACGACACGACCATGGACAACAGCGGAAGAAATAACGTTGTGTACAGCTTGGTGCAACACGATGGAAACGTACGGGTCAAGAGACATCACGAAAAAAGGGTTTTGGGAGGATGTTTTTGATAACTTTGAGAAAGACATGGGAGGAACTATTCGAGAATACGATGCCATCGTCTCCAAATGGAAAAATTCGATTCGTCCCAAAGTTGCTGCGTTTAGTGTCGTTTACGATGGTGTCCAACGGATGGACGAGAACGGGTCTTCTGACCTCGTTTTGTTTCAAAATGCGTTAGCCGAATTTCAAACTGTGTACGGACATCCCTTCACAATGGTGGCGTGTTGGAGAATTTTGAAAAATCATCCTGCTTGGACAGAAATTGAAGTGCCAACATACCAACAACGTAATAATTAAGTTTAGTTTAAGTTTGTAATGTATTTTATTTTATTATGTAATGTTTTTTAATGTATTTGAATAATTATTATGTACTGTTTTTTATGTAATGTTTTTAAATGTATTTGAATAATTCAGTATTTATATTTTCAAATTTTAAATTCCAACGGCTACTTTTCCATTATAAATACCCCTCACCATCTCCTCATTTTCTCACACAACTTCTTATCCAACTCTCTCACACATTCAAACCACTTCTATACACACACTATGGCTAACGAACAAAATGAGGTGCGAGATGCTATCATTAGCCGACTACGAAAGGAACAAGAAAAGGAGTACCAGTTGATTAACAATTTGTTGGGGGAGATAAATCGTTATATGCTCCAGAATCTAGACCGGGCTGAGGAGGAAACGAGGGTGACTTCGCTACCTCTCGACGAGCCACTAAAAACCTTCACTTTGCAAACTCTGCGTTTGAGCTCGGTATCGGATAAGCGTATCGCAACCATCTTGGAGGCGGCTAGAGAAAAAGTGATTGAGAGCATAAATAACAGAGACAAAATGATCCAGACTTACCAAGCAATCTAAGAATGTGTTCTCGTATCGTTTCATGCGTTTACGTTTTTATCTATGTATTCTTTTATATTACGATTTGAATTTTGTTGTTATGTAATGTTTCTTTATTATTTATGTAATGTTTTCTATTATTAATGAAATTTAAATTTGAAGTTAAAAAAATTAAAAATGAAAAAAAAATGAAGATCACCTTATAGTGGCAAAAGGTCGCTTGTATGTCACTGGAGAGAGAAAGCTGATATGACACAGAAAAGTGCAGGTTAGGACCGACTGCCATAGTGGGCAGCCTAACACAATTTAGATCGAGGGTTTATCAGAAAACTTTTACATATATTTTAGCAACAAAAAAGTTTCATAATTAGTACTCAACTACATAAAATAACAAGATGGTATAGAATTGAGTAATGAGAATTGATTTGCACACATTTAAAATTGATTATAACATTTTAATGTGTGCATTAAATACTTGTATAATACTGACGGTTTGCTTTAAGTGTTTATACATTTGAGTGTGCAAATAATATATAAGAGTGTGCAAATCATCTCTCTAAATGAAAACGTACCTATATTTACATGGAAATCTTACGAAGAGGGGCGGATGCATGTATGAAGTATGGGGAGTTGTGCCCTACATGGCTAGCCTGACAAGATGAGATTTTAGTTTTTTTTTCTTTTCGATTTTGACCTTTTTTTGAAAGTGTCTTTCACCCAAAACTCAAATTGCCCTCCACCCGCATACTAAAACCTAACATTCAACGCTCTAAAATCTTATAAATCATTCATCTCTAAGTAACAATATTCGATTTATCATTTGAATACTAGTTTTTTTTCACATTTTGTTGCTATTGTAAAAAATAAAATTTCCCCTCCATAATCAATTTTCTTAGTTTCGCCACCGCTTACAAATAGCAAATATAGGGCCCGTTTGGTTTGTAGGCGGGTTTAAGATTAGGATTTGGATTTGGATTAGGATTAGGATTAGGATTATGATTAGAATCAGAATTAGGAATTGGATTTGAATTTGGATTTGATATAAGAGAGAGAATATATATTATTAAATGTATTAATAATAATTTGATGTAAAATAAAATATTTTTTATGTTAAAATAAGAATTAAAATTATTTTTAGATTATAAAAGATAGAAAAGACAAAATGCAAAAAACATGATGGCCCGCACTATTAGCAAAAAATGGCCAACCCCCTAACTTTTGAAACAATGTCAATATTTAGGTATTAGACCAAGCACTTCACTTTAGGATTTGAACCAAACATTGTCACTTCGTATAAAACCCATTCCAAAGTGGGCAACCAAACGAGCCCATAGTTTTTTTATCCCTTATAGAAGTTACAATATTGAACTATATTATTATATTAGTTTATACATCTTTTTATGTTAGGATTATTATTTGTGTATGATGACGTTACAAGAAATCTTTCATCAAGTCTTGTTAATTCTGTTTTAGAGTAACATTGGCTACTTGTAAATTAAAAGCAAAATTGTCTGAAAAAGCATCAAAGTTGTCACCTTTTACTATTGTAAGCATCCAAGTATTAATCTTTCTAAAGAATGCAAATCTTATACTAATCTTTCTATTGTGGCACTATTTAACAAATAATTTGACGTGACATGATTTTAATACATTTTCTTGCTATATTTTTTTGCCAATGTCATATGCGCCCCCTGTACTTTAATTTTTACAAAATCCACCATTTTAAACCTTTTTTCTCCTTCTACACCCTCTCTTAGCTTTAAATTCTTTTCCATTTCAGTTTTGGGTGATTGGTGTAGTCAAATTTATATACTTATTATGTAGTATTAATCTCGTAAGAATTCTTTCCAAAATACTTCTCAACCAAGAGAAATATAAGGTCCACCGTAACCACCCTAAAAGCGCCGCCGTCGCAAAAAACAATTCCCATAAATGATCTCCATCACCGTTGCCCGTGTCATCCGTCATAAATCCGGAAACAATTCACCACCACATGACCCCACAAACATCATCCTAGAAACCCGTCATCGCCGCCGCAAAATCTCATCTGATCTCGATATCGAAACCCTTATCGCGATTAGACCAAAGAACATGCCTTTGAGACGATTAGACCTGAGTATAAGGACTTAGTTGATTATGCTTATAATTTTTTACTAGTACAAGGGTATATTAAATTGCAGATATGCTCCCTGTGGTTTCCTCAGATTGTACGTTTAGTCCCCACTTTTGAGAAAGTGCAGGCGACCTCCCTGTGGGGAAACTTTCATTGCACTTTCCCTCCCTGCCTATAGGTGAAGAGGAAGTAGAATCAATAGATATAGCTTGAGCCCTTGACTTTAACCGCATTTCCTTGATAGTGAGCATAGAATGAACCGTCTTGAGATCCGAAAAGGGCTCCCGATGAACAATAATACCGGAGACATTGTCATACTTATCAGGTAATCCCTCAAGAGTAATAGTAACCACATCGTCATTGCTAATAGGAGACCCGAGACTAGTCAAAATAGTAGTAATGGATTCGATCTTACGAAAGTAAGCATCGATGCTCAAATCTCCAAGCTTCAAAGAACGCAATTCCGCCTTCAATGCAATTGAACGAGTGCGCTTATTGTCATTTGTGAAAACAAAAGCATAAGATTTGAAAGGATTTGGATAATGTCAATGAAGATCATGTAAAGAACAAATGAAGTCAAATCTTCAACCATTCCAGTGAGAAGGCGACGGTTACTCGAGGTTGCTATCATTAGGTTTGGCTCACCCAAAACATGATTTCCAATACTCAAAACTTTATAAAGGTTTTAAAAGAAGATACACCCAAGACGAGATGTTCATCTCATCGATAACTAGTTTAAACAAAAACAAGGTTTGTGAGGTTGATAAGGTCAAAGCTTATCCGAAAAGCAAGATTGAGGGTGGTGTAGGGTAACAGTCATGGTGAAAAGGTAAGGTTAGGATATGCTAATGTTACTGTTAACGTAAAATTGGGGTTGAGGGGTATGTTTTGTGTACTTGTTTACATAGTGGTTATATATAACAAAAAAGTTACTAAAGGTACTCGAAAGTCTTTTGCTCTAAGTTTACTAAAGTTTCAATGTTTCATCCACGTTACTCATGTATTTGCTTGACCGATTGTTTACTTTACTCCCTATTACATCTTAGAATAACAAGTAAATATCTATGTGGAATATCATTTTTTTTATCCTATTTTTGATAATTTGACCAAACTAAATTTATTGGCGAAGGTGCAAAATATCTCCTTTGCGGTTTGCGAAAATTTTTGTTTTTGTATGTTTGCTATTTTTTATCACTTTTATAAGTGTGTAATTTTATTTTCTTATTTTTGCCGTTCATACCGTTTTTCATATTTTCAGGTGTTTTCAACAGTTTTTAGTACATGAGTTTCTTGGGTGCGTTTTCTCATAGGCATTTTTAGAACGTATTGTCGTACATTTTTTTCATCCGTATGTTTTTATCCGTTAATCCGGTTTTGTGTACTTTTTTTTTGTTTTTGTCACATTTTCGATACATTTAGTATCTTACTTTTACTTACGTTTTCATTTATCGCTGTATTTACAACGGGATTTTATCTCCGTTTTCACTTGGATCCGTTTCATAAGTTTTATGCTGATTATTTCTATACGTTTTTGTCCAATGAGTTATTGAATGTTTGGTACGTTTCCATACATTTTGGTAAGTTTTATACGTTTCTATCTGGTTTTGTACGCTTTTTATCCGGTTTTGGCAGTTTTTGTCCGTTTCATACGTTTTATGCAATTTTATATGTTTTTTTTACGTTTGGTTACGTTTTTGAACGTTTTTTATCGTTTTCATCCGTTTCATACGAAAACGTACAAAAACGTATAAAAACGTACCAAAACGTAAAAAAACTTAAAAGATGCATAAAAACGTATGAAATCGTAAGAAAATGTAAAAAATGGGGCAAAAACAAAACCAAAAAAATGTACAAAAACGGATAAAACTGAGAAAAACGTATGAAACTAAAATGTATAAAAACCTATGAAACCGTATGACAACGTGTGAAAACGGAAAAAAACGCATAAAAACATACAGAAGTGATAAAAACGGATGAAAACGTAAGAAAACATATGAAAATGTACGGAAATGGACAAAACAAAAAAACATTCAAAAACGGATAAAAACGGATGAAAACGTACGAAAAATTCAAAAACGTATAAAAACGTAATAGTTTAGTCGGTTAATTCATCTGTTAAATTGTTGGAAAAGCCACTATATACTCTCTCCGTCCCATTTTTATTGTTCAAATTTTCATTTTGGGATGTGCCAATTTAATTATACACTATTAAAAATAGATAGAGAAGTTTGATCAAGTTTACTATATTACTCTTGTTTGAAATTATTATTACAAACTTTAAAGAAGACTTTAATTAATTAGTTAAGGGAAAAACTGTCATTCTGTCAAAAAGTAAGAAAGAGAAAGCAATAATAAATGCACTTTTCTTAAACTGTGTATTTTTTGTCGGGAGACAATAATTTTAAGACGAAGGAAGTAATATTTTAGTCGATTAATTCATCTGTTAAATATTAATTATTGAAAAAGCCATTCTGATGGATTTGACTGATTGTTTTAGTTAAAATTGATTGATTTTTTTGATATTACAAACTTTTTTGACATTATTATTGATAATTTAAATTAGTTGGACAAATACAAATTCAAAAAACGATGCTAAAATGAAACTTTTATGACAATATAATCAAGCATTTCAGCTTAAAAGATAAGTCAAACTCGTCACAAGGGATTTTTCAACAATTAAAACATAATTGAGTGGCTTAATCGACAAATAATATTTTTTAGTAGTTTTTCAACGATTTAATCGAAATATACGAGACTTTTATAACATTTGCCCGTATAAAAATGACGCTAGTTCACGTCTTTAAACATGTTATAAACACTTTAGAATTAAAGAGTAATTTATATTTTATCAACTATCATGAGAATATGGTAATTTGTAACTTATACTTTATCAACTATCATGAAAATATGATAACTTAAGTTCATTTAATGTCTCTTTAACCTTTACTATAGTGGTATAAGTTAAAATTTTCTTTTTCAGGCAAAGAAAAATAAAAAATATCTTATGCAAGTTAAATTGTTATAGAAAATATAAAAAAATATTTAGTTAATTCCCTATCTTGAATTTGACAATTTTATCCCAGTATACTAATTGTAAACTGAATCATCTAATTATCACCCGAAACATCATGCTATCCATTAAGCTAATTCAGCTTTAAAGTATGTAAGGAATGTTACCCGCATAAAGCAACGGTTTCGAGAGCATTAAACATAAAAAAACTAAAAATTAATAAAAATATATCAAAATGAATTTTGAATTAAAAAACACAAAATTTTAGAAAATATGATGAAATTAAATCATAAAAATAATAAATAGATAAAAAGATTTTTCAATTTAAAAGTAAATATGATTTTTTAATTAAGAAGTGACATATGTCACTTTAAGATGTGTTTCACTAAAATGAGATGACGGTTAAAATTGCACATAACAAAAAGTTGTTATATAAAATGAGATGAAAAAGTTTGTTGTTAAAAAAGATATTTCATAAAAATAAAATGGAAAGTCTAAATTTTTAAACTTTTGAAATATAAAAGTGTTCTAAATGCTTTATAATGTAGTATAAATTAATTTATTTTTTTAAATAATGTTATTAGAGATGGTGCAAGGTAACACAAGAAACTTGTTTTCATACAAAAAGAAAAAGAACATTAACTTGTGCTAGAAAGCCTAAATATATTTTCCTTTTCTCATTAAGATTTTTTTTTTAAAAAAAAAACAAGAAAAGAAAAACCAACCAATTGACTAGCAAACACCTGTTTCGTTACCCCTACCCCACCATTTACGTGACATTGACATTATTACCAATGACTTTCCATATTTAAAAACACCTTCTTCTTCTTCTTCCATTCAAAGAAAACGTGAAAGAAACTTGTTCACTCACATTTCTCATTCTTACGTTTTTTCTCCCTCTTTACACTTTTCTCATTCTTCAATCAATCTAAAACTAATTATATTTGCACCATCATTATATATATTTATATCACCTTTGCTCATTGCTATTTTGCTCATTTCATTTCATCATAGATCTTGTCAACTATTTTCTCACACACTATAAATGCTCACATTCTCAGGTAACGTTTTTTTTAAACCTCATTTTATCATTTTTATACTATTTTTTTCAGTTTTCATTTCTGGGTTGTTTTTGTTTTTTCATATGGGTGGGTAGGTAACAAGATTTTGGTTTTATGTATTTTATGTATGTTTTAATATTGGTTTTATGTACAGTAATAAATTTGATTAGATAGCAAGAGGGTCCAGTTTCTGTTTGTACTATATTGGCATTTACCTTTTATGTTCCCACCACCTTTTTCTTGTCTCTATATTATACAAGATTTACTTTATGTTACATGATTTGCTAAAAAGTGTGTTTTTTTATAAATGTATGTATTGGCCAGCAGCTGAAGCAGTGATTAGATGCTAAACTTTAACAGACCAAGAAACCAATCTAGGCCTAACCGATCTCCTCCGTTGGGAGGTAATCATACTTTTACTAGTTACTGCATTCATCATGTTTTATATATTTTTATTACGTAGTATATGTTTGTTGGCATTGTAATGGTAAGTCTTGCAAGTTTTCTTGTTTTATCGAGTTTCGTAGAGTTGTGTTATATGTTTGGAAAGGTTGAGTATTTCCGGTAAAAGTAATGTTTGTTTGAAATTGTAGGCATGGATTATGCGGACCCGAAGAAGAAGAATGGTGTTGTAGGAAAGATTCTTTTGGCTGCAGGACTTACAGCGTTATGCATTCTTATGCTCAAACAATCTACAAGTTTCAACACCCCTAGCCCGGTATGTAACCATACTGTTTTGGTTAAAATATATGTTTTTCTTATTTGGTTTAAGGTAAGTCTTTTGATATTTTCTTGATAATGCAATTAGATTGACTTTGTGATTACGAATTTTTTTTCATTTAGGTAGTGACTGTGCCTAACTTCTAACAGT
Source organism: Tanacetum coccineum (assembly GCA_026074375.1). Classification (NCBI taxonomy): domain Eukaryota; kingdom Viridiplantae; phylum Streptophyta; class Magnoliopsida; order Asterales; family Asteraceae; genus Tanacetum; species Tanacetum coccineum. Next base: position 30,333 of record BQNB010015019.1, read on the forward strand.
CCTGTCCCCGTATAAATTACGTGTTTTTCTTGTCTTTAAGATAGTAGTTTGAAATTTCTTTCATACTTGCCCAATAGGATTTGATTTACCCCACTTGGTCACTTTGGTTGAGATAAAATGACTACTTTTCCCCTAAGATGTCTTAATCTATTAATTTGGTTTATTCAACTGTCAATGATACCAAATAACATGCTTCAATGAGCATTTCCGTGCGTTCTGACCAACTAAATATGATAATGGAATGTCTTATTCAGTTCAACCAAACAGACCTCGTCTGTTAATTTATTCAGCTCGAATGTATTTTTGTCGGTAGAGTAATAAATCAGATTCTCTTTTTTCCCATTGAATTTATTGAATTTTTGGGATGCACCATGACATGTGCAACACTTCGTCTTTAGAAAGATTCTAAGTTAAAAAATTGTTTAATTGTGCATTGTCATCTTAGAATATATAATGTTTGTGGTGACCAAGGACATTCAAAAGGCCTAGCTGTATTTTTTATACCAAAAAACTATTACTCCGTACTTTTGAGAAACTTTACTGATATAATTTATAATCATTACAGCAGTACCATATGTATGTTACAGTAGTATATTAGACCATTGTTTGTATTTGTATTTTATAGTGTTTTCTGGATCTTATGCACCAGAATGTCAGAGTCCATATATGTCATCAACATCTGTCTCTTATTTAATGTGAATATTTTTGCTTTTTTTTTAAGTTCTCCCGCCATGAAGTAGGTGTTACTCACGTGTTAGTAACTGGAGGTGCTGGCTATATTGGTTCTCATGCAGCACTACGCCTTTTAAAAGATAATCACCGTGTGACTATAGTGGTATTTTTCTCTTCATCTCTAATATTATTTTTTCTTAGGGGGTGTTTGGATGTGTGACTGACGTGATTATACTAATATAAAGTAGCAAGATACAGTTTTTTTGTTTGGAAAAATTCTATAATGGTTACATAATTATTTAGATTCAAAATAATCACGTGAAGAAGCAAGTAAAAATGTCAATTGAGATAAATGTGAAGTTAACATAATTATCCCAAACTTTAATCAACCTATAGTTTGATCATGTTATTTACTATTTTATGCCTTATTAATTACTTTAAGAAAGCACATCCGGACACCATCTTAGTCCTATTCAACCATAAGTATCATATTAGTTGTGGTGGTAAACTATACTGCTACATTTTGGTGTGAGCCTGTATCCTTTTCTGTAACAGGATAATCTCTCCCGTGGAAACCTAGGTGCGGTCAAAGTTCTTCAAGGCCTGTTTCCGGAACATGGGAGACTTCAATTCATTTATGCCGATTTGGGAGATCCACAAGCTGTATCCTTAGAAATATGAACAAAAAACAAAATAGATGCTAGTAAAGTGTACATTGAATATACAATTTTGCATGCTTATCTCTTTTCCTTAATCAAATACTTCAGGTGAACAAAATATTTTCTGAAAATGCATTTGATGCTGTGATACATTTTGCCGCAGTTGCATATGTTGGGGAGAGTACCCTTGATCCCTTAAAGTAAGTTATCAACCATCTTAAATGCATTCGTCCATTTACTAGTTGAAGCATCTATGACATCCTATTCCAGATATTCTGAACCTCTTCATAAGCCTTTAGTTGTAGCCTGTAGAATATTGATAACTTCACAAAATGGTTAAGCTGATTTAGAGTTTACTAAGTCAGTGCGCTGCTTTGGGCTTGGGGGACTTGGTTCTTATATTTGTGTGTTGTAGAATGACTCCACTCATCTCATGGCTTACCAATAGTTATATTCTATTTAAGTTTATGTGTACGCGTGACGGGAAAGTCAGGATTAAGTGTCGGACTATGTGACTTTTGTCCCATTTTAGTTGTGACTTTGACAGCTTGTCATAAATCCATGTTTGTAGGATCCTTTTAACTTCCCACCTTGTTTCAATTGATTTGGCGGTTGTTGGGCCTGGTTCTGTGCTTTGGCTTATGGTGTTATAACTGGTCTTAGAGCAATGGCCCCTTGCTTTACAATGCCGAAAAGCATTTATTAATCTACTTTAATGTAAATCTGCAGGTATTATCACAATATCACATCAAATACGCTTGGGATAATGGAGGCCATGGCAACACACAATGTCAATACACTTATATACTCTAGTACTTGTGCAACTTATGGGGAGCCTGAAAAGATGCCCATTACCGAAGTGACTCCTCAGGTAATACAGAGCAGAATGCAGATGTAATGTCAATATTTTCGTCAAGTGCAACCCTTTATATTTTACATAACTGCTGTTTTCTGCTGTGTATTTCAGGTCCCAATCAATCCCTATGGTAAAGCCAAGAAGATGGCAGAAGACATTATTTTGGATTTCCATAAAAACTCACATATGGCGGTCATGATTCTAAGGTTGGTATCGTACATATTTACACACAGTCTCGACCCATTAGCGTATAAATGTGTTGAATTGGGTTGTGTTTAAATCTCTAAAGGAGTAACGGGTCAAATGGGTTAATTTAAAGGATTTAGCTAAAAAAACACAATGGGTCAAACGGGCTAAGGGTCATCGGAAGTGTAACCAATTTATTAAAACGTCCTAGGTCTCTTTACTATAATAAGTTAGAATATTATGTAATAACGTAGTTTTTGTAATTATAATTAACACACTTGTGCGGGTCACCCTGATGCAGCCCATTTTGACCCATGATCCAACCTGTCTATTTTGCCTCCTCAACATATATTTTTCTTATCTTGTTATTAGTGATGTGGAGATACAAATAAGTGTTTATGCTTGCACTTTAGAAGTTAGTTCATTTGTGTTTCTCATTGTTCAAATTCCAGATACTTCAATGTGATTGGTTCTGATCAGGGGAAGGGTTGGGAGATGAAGCACCAGGCCAGAATTACTTGTTTGATACATGGGAAAGATATCGCGGTTTGCATGCTCTTCGATGCAGCCCGTGGAATCACCGACGGCCTCAAGGTAAACTTTTTCTGGTCTCATTTGGTATTTGATGTTGTTCAATAAACTTGTTGCGGTGTACTGTGATATAAATTGACAGAAGGGCTAAAATTTTTATTAGCAACAAGGGTTGAACCCAAAACCCTGTGTTTCGAATACTCAATTAGTATCAGTTGGAGCAGAGACTACTCCATGTTATGCCTTGTAGATAGTGGTGACAAAATGTGGGGGTGGGGTTGAAAAGATGTGTAACTGGTCAAAACGGGCTGGTTTGGCTTGACCCAATAACATTTCTTATCAAAATCTTACTTTTTAAAGTAAAATGATTCAAGAGCTTGTAAGTATTTGAATGCACTATAGGCGTTATCAAGCTGTTTGACCCATTCATCCAATAAAAAAATGTTTGTCCCGTTTTCATATGATTTTTTATAATTGCGACTCTACTTTGAGTTTTGTATTAGCATTTGATTCAAATTAAAACCTATGTACATGTATATGATAGTGCCAAGTATGTACTTCTAATTGCACTAGTTATTCACTATGTGGATGCAGGTTCGTTGGAACACCGACTATAAAACCCCAGATGGGAACATTGCATTCGGGACATACAATTGATGTAACTGAATCTAGTCGTTATGCTCATCGTTTAAAGCCACTTGCCAAAGCAAAAAAACCGGTCATGTTGGGACATATACAATGTTGGCACAGGAACAGGTACATATCTCAATCTTTTAACTTTTTTCCGTGGTCTTGATCATGTACTATTCCCATACTAGTCCAAGGGATCAGAATACAATAAACACTTCCTTGTGGTGGACCAGACGATTTTTCAAGCTTCCAAAAACCATGTGGGGGATGGCCTCTAAAAGTTAGTGGTTCAAAAAAGGGGGGGGGGCAATCCATTTTTTTTGCTACTTTTAAAACAGAATATTTTTAGCCTTACCGAAATATGCACTTTTCTTGCATAATTTTTTTTTCTGACATCGTTTTTGTCGTGAAGGACCAGGTGATATAATAAGTGTTAGAACATCTGATACTATTCTTGAAAATGTCAAATGTAATAATATATGAAATAATTCCTAGTTGGTACATAGTTTACTGAAGTTATAGTCAAATACCTGGATACTGCCAAGATTTAGAAATATTATGATTTGTGCTACTAATATTTTGTAAGGTTTACTTGACTTACAGCAAAGGTGGCTATCTCCAATTCAAATTATTACTTAAGACGTGCTAGGGACACTTTAGGCGAAATGTGTGTTTATAATCAATTTGACCCGAAATGGCCATACCCTTTTAGGTTTTGATAGGTAGATCAATTAGCGAACCATTAATTATCAATATTTTGAAAAGTATCCAATGGTCCATGTACTTGTAAGATGTTAAATGATTGAGATACTCCCTGATTGGGGACAAAACTTACCAAAGTGTTTTACTATTAAAAAAAGTACCTAAACGTTTTGTAACGAGTACCTTTAGGCAAGGTGGTGTTTTAAATTTTCACAGTTCTCAGACATCTAAAGAAAGGAGATTGTTTGACGAAAAATGACAACTCCTCCTTTCTGTATTAACAGGTAGATCAGTTAAAGAATTTGTGGAAGCTTGTAAAAAAGCAACAGGTGCTAACATCAAAGTAGACTACCTCCCACGCAGACCAGGTGACTACGCGGAAGTTTATAGTGACCCTTCTAAGATACTCCGTGAACTCAACTGGGCAGCGAAATACACAGATCTCGAAAAGAGTTTGCAGGTCGCATGGAGATGGCAAAAGGCACATAGGAACGGCTATGGTTCCTCACCGGCTTCTATATAAGATTCATATGATCTGGAAAATAGGTAATTTAGATGTAGGGATATATAAATATGTAATTTATAAACATCATTATTGTTATCAATGTTTCGTCGATGGGATTGTAGCCATGCCCATATACATGAAACTGCTTAGCCTGTGAATCTCAAGAATAATACCAATGAGGTGTAGAGGTGTGAAACTGGTTTCCCTCAAACCGAACCGGCGGTTTGTAATCGGTTTAAAAAAAATCGACCGGGCCGCGTTGTAAACCGGTTTTTAACCGAACCGGTTGCATAAAAACCGGTTAAACCGGTTGACTAACCGAACCGATTTTGTATTTTTCATATGAAAAAACCGGTTTATAACCAAACCGGTTTTAGTCAAAACCGGTTCTTTGACTGGTTGACTAAAACCGGTTCAGTTAACCGGTTTTAAAAAAACCCCGAAATGTTCACCTGTAATGAGGTGTAGCCTAATTATTTTACATAATGGAGAGGACGTCATACCATTTATGTTACTGCATACGTTGATGCGTTTGAAATGTAAGCGGGTTTTATCAAAATGTCGATGATGATGACATATACAGAGTATCTAATATGTGATCACAAATACTCGTAAACAGTAATATGACACATTTCTAATAAGTCTGAAGTCTGATATCTAATATTTTCTGGCAACTATTTTCTTCTTATTTAGCAAAGCGTAGTATACTTATATAGCGAAAGGAAGATTGTTCAGCAACTGAACAACCCACGTACAGACTAAATTACAAAGAATTCAAAACGCTATAGGAACTTTGTTCAGCAACAGCAACAACTATACACTAACATGACACATGTATGATTAAGCCTTGATATAAAACATGCCAAAAAAGATATAAACTAAAATTGCAAACATAGATAAATTCATATCCCATTCATTCAATCTTAAAACCACTCCAAAAAAAACTTAATAGAAATGTTAAGGAGGCTTAAGAAATTGCAAGACAATGTCATAAGAAGGGTCAAATTAATCTTGAACCCCAAATACATATATGATTATATATTTTAGCTTACATTTAACCGAGCTTCTTTTTTCTTCATACCAAGACTAACATCTTAAATAATACCCTGTACAAAAATCCATACTTCCTGCTGCAAAAATAAGTCCTCTATTCATTCTACTTTTTGTTTAAAACAAGAGCTACGTTACGAAGCTCCTCGAATGCATGCATTGTATCCGCATCAAATCCGCCAGCAAACTGTAACAAAGTGGACAGAAGACGTATAATTTCAAATTGTACCCCTTAATAAGGAAACACCATAAAATGTGCTTGGTGATCATTTTGTAGCTTGTGAAAACTTGTTATGTAACAAGTAAAGTTTGTAACAAACCTGATGGATACGAAAAGCAAATCTGACTCCTTGAAGTAGCATATAGTCCATTGAAGAATCTTTTTCTGATGTTCCTTTGGTTTGGAGCTCTGTAGCAACTCTTCTCATGTACTTTTTCGCCAACTTAACTGATCCCAGCTTAATCTGCAATGAGATTGTAGAACATTCAATCATTCATGCTTGAACATACACTATGGCATGCCAGAAGTAACACAAAATGAGCGGGATACTTATACAGCATTCGCTAGATAAAGGTTATAGTATGTCACAGGGCGAAACAGGTCATGGCAGGTTTCGTTGACTTGGATCACTTTTTGTTCGAAATTTTTAGCTTTTATTAATGATTATTGATTAGTGGGTTAGATATGATCACCAGTGTAAGAGACTTTTAGGCATTACAAATACACTTTGGGCGCTATTTGACCCAGTTCCTTTGAAGATAACTGTTGCATTTGACCCAATAGAGATTAAACTCTACCTGAAATCCCTACGAGTATGCAAAAGGTGTCCAAATTGCATGACCTCATTTGGTATGATCGTGAAAAAAAGGAAAGAAAAATGTGTAAAGTATGAGTTAACCTTGTTTAATATTCCTGAATCAAGCATCCAATCTGTGGGAATATTAAACTCTTTGCAATTACGCATCAAAAGATCTCTTGTTCTAAGAAGGTTATAAACAATACGCTCCATCCTGCACATGTACATAAGATTATTTAAACAAACAGATTTATAACAATAATATAAAAAAAATATAAAAATTTAGTATAAAGATTAAAGATGTTTCTTACTTTTCAGATAAGGACACCATTTTTTTCAATGCTAAATCACATGGTATGTGGAAATTGTCCTTATAATTTGAAATTTCATGCTCAAGCTTCTTTAGATCTCGATATGCAAATGCCGCCTCTCTTAATGTGTCTGCTTTCTTCTCTGGCCAATCAAAGTGTTTCAGTACAGCCCTCTCATCCACCTTTTAACATAAGAGAAAAAGAAGAACAATCAACCACAAAAATAAAAGGATATACAAATAAGTTCCTAGTTATTGTGACTTTTCGTGATGTAAACTATTAGCAGTCATTAGAACTCTACCACCTTATACTTTTAACAAACTACTAAAAGACGTTCCAAGATAATGTAGAACTTTCAACGAATGGTTCCATCATTTTGCAGAATGGGCATAGATGCAAGTTTGACCCGTTTACTTATAAAAGAGTCAGATTGGGTGGTGTTGTTATCTCAAAAGGGTCAAAATTTTGTTTTAGCTATGAGGGGAAGTATCAAATGGACTAAACAGGTTGAAAGTTGCAGAGTCTGCTTTTTTATGTGTAGAAATATAATATACTCCGTATAATACAAGTATACAAGTTGCAACCTCCTAGATTATTTTACTAAAAGGCTAAGATCATAATCGTAATAATGTTGTTTTTGTAATCAGAATTAACCATTATTTATATATTTTTTAAGAAAGAAAAAGACAAAAATATTATAGTTGGTTGTCCTAACCCAGCTAGTTTATGTGTGTACTAGATTGTTAATCAACCCGGTCAACCCGCCCATCTTTCCAGCTCTACAGAAGTCCAATGATAGATGCAGGATAAACTTACAAGAAAGCAGAGTTCATCATCCAGCCACTTTACAAAAGCCACCACATCTTCTATATCAGGATAAACAGCACTGTTGACCTCTCGAATTAATGAATTCACAAATTCTCCTTGAGTCTCAACATCCTCCTTTATCTAAACATTTCAAAAGTATGTAATAAATCACCATTAGTTCACACATTGTCTCGTCCCTGTGCAAAAAAATTAAAAGTTGAAAGAACCAACACTATTTATGAAAAAACTTACAGCAAGCAAATGTGATGACCGGTTTTCAATTTCACCAATCATGTTATTTCGGACATTATTAACATCTAAAGTGTCACAAATCCCATCATTTAATGTATCCTTCCTGGAGTCCCTTTTCATGAGTGAATGATAAAACTCGACCACTTGTGGAGCTCGTTGAACAACCCCTCCAGCATTACTTCTCCCCATGAATTTTGGTGGTGGTGGCGGCGGAGGGGGTGGCGGTGGAAGCACTTGACTGGTGACCTCTTTAGGCTCATTAGATGTAAAGCTAGAAGGCCTAGGAGGTGGATTTGGAACCCGCAAGGCCCTTTTTTCAACATCCAAAAATGTTTTCAGTTTTGTAGCTTCACGTAATTGAGACCCTTGGATCATATTCAGATCATTGGCACCTTCCATGTCCATTGAACATATAAAACCGTCGGATTGTCTTCTTTTATTCACCACCAGATCTTCCGGACAGCAATTCCCTCCACTGATAGAATGCCTTCTTCCAGGACTTCTTCCTTCTAACCAATTAATATTTAATTTATAGTTTGTGGGTTCAGAGACACTCGTTTCCTCATCTAGAACAGGCCATTTTTTCATCTTTTTAATCAAACTTAACCTCTTTTGGCTACTACCATTTTCGGAACTTTCATCACTTGAGAAAGAACCACTAAGCCATTCAGCAGAAGCTGGACTTGATGTTAGATCAGCATTCTGTAACTCGTTTTTTAAACATGAATTGACCCATCTAAGATAGACAAGCTCCTCAACCTCGTTCAATCTACTTACTTGTAGATCTTCAACTTGTTTACATAAATCTTCGTTTGTTTGCCGTAACATAGATGCCTCAGCTTTGATCTTCTCAACAAATTCATTCTGTCAAATAATCAAGTGAACAAAATCAAAATCACCAGAAAGTTACACTTCTTAAACAGGTACATTCAAGGGAATAAAATAGTGCAAAATGAGCAAGAGAACAGCTAATCGCTTAAATATTAAGGGATATTTAGGTGTGCATTCATTGAGATTATTTTGTGATTAGAATCAACTAATAAAAAGTGATGTATATGGTGTTTGTATGTGATTTGCTTCTAGTTGTAATAATCACTTTGGATTAGTGGTGGCCTTTGGTAAATTGTGATTATTAAAATAAAGTACTTAGATAAATGTTAAAACAAGTAAATAACCTCTACAATTTTATAATCAGCTTTGTTGAGGCTAGTTTTTACCCAATTCAATATCTAATGTTTGCCAATAAATAAGCATAGAACCACTTTCAAGAAGCACATCCAAACACGTGCTAAATATGCACATTTTGGTGTTGAATTTTTGTACATTTGATAAGCAGATTCCTGATTTTGAACTGATTATTTACCCGCAACTTACAGATTAAACTGATTATTTAACCCGAACTTACAAATTAATTATATTCAAGTAACACACCCAAATAGTCCTAACTCCTAAGGGGGTGTTTGGATTAGCTTATTTAGTCGGCTTATGCGCTTATTCGATTTTGGAAAAACCGGTAAACTCACATTCTAAAGCTTATGAGCTATGGCTTATTCAAGTCAATAAGCTCAAGTCGATAAGCTCACAAACTCTAAAAAGTGAGCTTATAGGGGTTTCCAAAATCAGATAAGCCCATAAGGTAGCTAAATAAGCTAATCCAAACACAACCTAAATATGCACATATTGGTGAATAATCAATGACATATAAGCATATAAAATATCTAAAATTAAGGCAAATATTGAGATAACTGAAACAAGTAAGAAACTACCTCAGAATCTTTTGCTAGGGCAGCTAGTTGCGTCTCCATCGACGAAATCCTACAACAAAGATTTCTCTTTTGAAGATGAAGCTCGGCATTCAACCTTCTTAACTTAAGAACATCTACCTCGACACCCTTATTTAGATTTCCATGAAAATGTTGAGAATTCAACTGCTCAGAAAGACTCACATTTTCCGATTCCAACAAATCAACTTTACTTTTAAGCACATCGATTTCACTACTCTTCGACTCCACCACTTGTTCAAGCTCCAAAGCCTTAACATTTTTCCGCTTAAACTCACTCAACTCACCTTGCAACTTAGCTTCTCTATCTTTCGACTCTTGAAGCAAGCTTCTTAGCTGATCTAGCTCAGCAAACAAATCCCTAGAACCCGAAAAAGAACCTGATTTATTAAACCCTTGTGGATGAACTTGCGTAGAACACGACAAATCACCAATCAGAGACCGTTTGGCTCGGTTAGACACAACGGGGTTCTTCGTATTCGCCGCATTAACAATCTTAACTTCTTGTTGTTGGGTTTTCTTGGTGGGGTTTTGAGATTTAACTTTTTTATCAGCCGAAAAGCCTTTAACTATATTCGACCCCCAAATCGATCTAGGCTTCAGATTCGACGAAACATGGTTCGTTTTAAAACCCTTTACAGGGACTTGATTCTCATCAGAATACTTAACAGATGGTTTCGATCTGTTATCAGATGACGATTTCGTTTCGCCCATTTCGTAAAACTGAAGAGGTAATTGGTCGAACAGTTGGTGTGCAAGTTTAAAATTAGGGCATTGTTTTGGGAGCGTGAAAAAGGGAGAGATGTCTGACAAGAAAATTTGAAATTCGAATGTGTAGAAATGAGGGTTGGAACTTTTTTATTTGAATGTAACGATCATATTTGAAAGTGGGCCTTAATTGGATTTTGAAGATGTTAACTATTTTAAAGTTCCAAAGGGATAAAGTTGTTTGGACAAGTCATTGTCTATTATTTTACTTTTGTATTATTAGAAACCAGAGGTGTCAAATCTTGCCTATTTGGTAATTCATGGGCTCTTTTTGGCACCTTTTTAAAAGTCATGGGGCACTTTTTGCCCATCAAATTATTATTGATGGGCGCTTATGGGCACATGCAAAAACACAATTCAGGGCTTATGGGCAACATTTTAAACACTAAATGGGGGTGGGTTATGGGCACATGTGAAACACTACGGTTTGTTTGTTTTTTAAAATTCCTCTTCTAACATTTACCTCTGCAGGAGGGCAGGGTTTTTTGTTTGTTTTTTTGCCAGAGAAAAAGTGTTTAAAAATGTCTTCTAAGCTCTTCAAAAATTCAGACATAATTTATCACTTCTTACCTCTTCTTCCCTCTTCTTCTCTTTTTATAATTTTTCATACAATAATTAAATAATTCATATTTTTTCTCGGTTTATACGTTTTTAACTGTCTTTATTCTTTTTTGTACGTTTTTTTTACGTTTTCATCCATTTTAATCCGTTTTCTACGATTTCTACGTTTTTCTCCGTTTTTCTCGATATTATATATTTTTTTATCGTTTTAATGAGTTATCTTTAAGTTTTTTATCGAGTTTTTTACGTTTTCGTCCGCTTTTTATGTTTTCGTCTGTTTTTTACGTTTTCGTCTGTTTTTTACGTTTTCGTCTGTTTTTTACGTTTTCGTCAATTATTTTACGTTTTCGTCAGCTTTTTTACGTTTTCGTCTGTTTTTTTACGTTTTTCGTCGTGTTTACGTTTCGTCAGTTTTTTACGTTATCGTCTGTTTTTTTACGTTTTCGTCAGGTTTTTTTAAGTTTCGTCTGTTTTATTACGTTTCGTCAGGTTTTTTTACATTATCGTTGCTTTTTACGTTTTTCGTCTATATTTTTCGTCTTTGTCAGTTATTTTACGTTTTAGTCTGGTTTTTTACGTTTTTCCTCCGTTTTTCAAGTTTTCGTCCGTAAAAGTACGACAACGTAAAAACAGACTAAAACGTATAAAATAGGACGAAAACATGTTTTATTTAAAATAAATGAGAAAACTAAAAAAAAAAAATGACGAAAACGTAAAAAAACTGACATAAAATGTTATAAAAACTAACGAATAATCGTAAAAAAAAAACCGACGAAAACGTAAAAAAAAAACTGACGAAAAACGTTAAAATAACTGTCGAAAAAACCTCCTGTAAAAACAAAACGACAACGTAAAAAAAACTGACCCAAACTTCAAAATACGTGACGAAAAGGTAAAAAAAACTAACGCAATCGTAAAAAAAATGACTCGTAAATTTTTTACGATTTCGTCAATTTTTTTAAGTTTTCGTTAGTTTTTTACGTTTTTCTTCCATTGTTTACGATTCAGGCCCCATTTTTTTTACGTGATTCGTCAGTTTTTTTCTGCTTTCGTCACTTTTTTTACGATTTCGTCAGGTTTTTTTACGTTTTTGCTCCTTTTTTTACCTTTTCGTCCGTTTTTTTTACGTTTTTGTCGTTTTTACGATTTCGTATGGTTTTAACGATTTCGTATGGTTTTAATGATTTCGTCTGGTTTTAACGATTTCGTCTGGTTTTTTTAGCGTAAAAAAAACTGACGAAATCGTAAAAAACAGGCGAAAATCGTTAAATAATGACGAAATCTAAAAAGGCGAATATAAAAAAACAGAAGAAGAAATCATGAAAAACGAACGAAAATGTAAAAAAAAAAAACAAGCAAAATCGTACAAACAAGGGACTGAACACGTAATAAAAAACAGACGAAAACGTAAAAAAACAAACGAAAAGGTAAAAAAAAAAACAGACAATAAAGTATAATAACAGACGATAAACGTAACAAAACTGACTGATAATCGGTAAAAAACGATCGTGAAATCGTAATAAAAAACGGTACGAAACGTTAAAAAAACTGACGGGAACAAGCGTAAAAAGATACTGTAGATAATCGTAAAAATGTGACGAAATTCGTAAAAAAAAAAAACGAGCTGAAATCGTAAAAAAAAAAAAAAAGGCAAAATCGTAAAAAAAAACGGATGAAAACGTAACAAAACGTCTCTCGAAATAGTAAAAAAACCGTCAAGAATTGTAAAAAATACGGACGATAATAATAAAATACCGGACGAAATGTAACAAATCTGACGATAATCGTTAACAAAACGGACGAAATCGTAACCAAAACTGACGAATCGTAAAAAAACGGACGAAATCGTAACAAAAACATGACGAAATCGTAAAAAAAAATGACGGAAAACGGTTAAAAAAAACGGCACGTATCGTTAAATAAAACTTACGAATCGTAAAAAAACGGGCGAAATCGTAAAAAAAATAAACGGGCGAAAAAATCGTAAAAAAAATCGGCTAAAACTTTAAAGAAATCTATAATAATTAAGATTCGCCCAAAAGCCCATTTATCCCATAAGTGCCCGTTTGGCCCGTGCCCGTTTTAGCCCGTGCATTTTTTTGGCCCGTGCCCGTTTTAGCCCGTGCCTGTTTTAGCCCGTGTTCGTTTTAGCCCGTTTTGAAGTTGTTTGGACAAGTCATTGTCTATTATTTTACTTTTGTATTATTAGAAACATTGGGTGTGTTTGGTTTATAGGTGTGTTTGGATTAGAATTAAGATTTGAATTTCAATTTGGAATATATTATTATAATACGATTTTAAATTATAATATATTTTTGTAAAAGGTAAATAAAGTAAAAAATGAAAAGTAAAAAAATAATTTGTGTCTACATAATATGACTAAAGACAAAAAAATAATAGAAAAGTGATGGTGTGAGACTCATTAAGACATACGAAACAATCACTTTTAGAGCATAAAGTACCTTAAGCCATAACTCAAGCCATCCCCGAAAACGTCACCTGATGGCACGAGCCTCACCTTGTGTTTTCGAGTGTTGAGCCGTCACAACCACGTCAAATGCTCTCGGAAAGCGCAAAGTGATGGCGCGAGACACCACTACTCGCGTTTTCAGGTATTTTTCTCGCGTTTTCATGTTTTTTTTAAAAGGAACGTTGCATGGAGTTAGCATTCATATTGTTATTATTTGTATGATGTGAATCATGTAATCTCGATATACACGTGACTTGGACTCAATTTGGAAAGAAACGAGACAAGATTGGAACTCTACACGAAGATGATCATGAGATGGCATACAGTTTCTAGAGACGGCGTCACAATTCCTTATGACGACGTCAAAATGTTCAAGAGACGACGTCAAGATATTTTGTGACTACGTCAGAGTAGCCGACACTGAGAAGCCCGTAGAAGATTCTGCGAGTTGACGACGTCGCGATTTGTATGGGACGATAAGTTCAATAAAGGCTTCTCTTAGGACAACAACAATGGAAGGAAGAAGAACAAGGACATGTTCTCTCTATACAAGGGGTCTAACAATGGGCTCCTTGCCAACTTATCAAAGAGTCTAAGAGAGATTTTAGCAACGGAGAAGGTTGGGTATCCAGGCTACAATGATTAACCCCCAACTATCCTAAATGATTTGCCTAATGTCAACATTTTCACTTCTTGTCATTTAAATATTTATTGACAAATATTTACCCGCACTTCTCAAGTATCTCAACCCCTATACAACCATGATGAAGTAAAATCCTTCACAATCATCCTACTAGTCTAGCATTCGGATGAGCACGTACTAACTAGCCTGCTAAGTACTAAACCAAACTCGTATATTATCGAAACGCGGGGATCTAACGGCAAACAAACAAGAATTCCATGTAAAACAATGATTAGACAGTGACATCAAAAATAAATAAACGAGAGTATAATTAATAAATTAAATGCCGAAGAGCATAATAAATAACATAACATCAACCAATTAAATCTAGATCAGACGAATCAAAGAAATAATTAAATTAAATTGATCATAAAAAGTTAAAGTATGAATACAAATCTTGCTAGATTAGTGCTCCCGATCCTCTAGTCGAATACCATGGCAAACCCCGAAGGGTTTGCCCTATACCCTGCTATGCTCGTCCCTTTTTCTCCTTTGTCTTACGTCGCACATAACCCACAAAAGAAAACCAGAATAGAAGTGAATGATGAATTCGTATGAATTCATTTACACTGAGTTCTCGAGTTAGAGTTAAGAAAGAAAATGAAAATGAAACAGAAGAGGTTGTGTTCTCGAGCATTACTTAAGAAAGAAAAGAAAAGAAAATGGAAGGAAACTTAATGTTATTTTGATGATTATTAAAGTAAAGTGTTTCCTCCTAATTTTGAGAGGAAAGTGTTTCCTTTACTTTTCTTTAATGAAATCACTCAAGAACACAGTTTAGTATTTATACTAAATATGAAGTTTGGGTCATCGGAAAATCTAGTCCCTCGTCGTCTTTAGCGTAAAACAAATGGTCCTTGAAACATTATAGACATTTAGCACTTTAGGTCCCTGGAGTAGTCACTAGATACGACGTAGTTATACTAACTATGACATAGTTATACTAATTACGGCGTAGTTATACTAACTACAGCGTAGTTATAATACTTGAGTGATGAGGTGTCATTTTATACATTTTTTCGGGGCCATTTAACCCCCTAAATCATGCAAATATGCCCAAATTATGTGCTTAATCGTTTCTTTTTGTTGTTTTAGCATTTGGAAGGCATTTGGAGGAAATACACGTGACTTGGACTCAATTTGGGAAGAAACATGACAAGATTGCAACTATACACGAAGATGATCATGAGATTGCATATAGTTCGTGGAGACGGGGTCACAATTCCTTGTGACGACGTCAAAATGTTCAAGAGACGATGTCAAGATCTTTTGTGACAACGTCAGAGTAGCCGACACTGAGAAGCCCATAGAAGATTATGCGGGTTGACGACGTCGCGATTTGTATGGGACGACGTCGCATCTTATTCTCTATATATGGAACCCTTGTTTTTTAAGTTTAAGTGTGGAAAACTTTGTGGAACAAACCTAAGTCGTGGGTACACTTTGCAGCAGTAATTTTAGACATTTTTAGGGTTTTTTAACCCTTGTGTACTCACCATAACTCCATGTTTAATTGAAGTGAAGTTCCTTATCCCTTTTAATCATTCGATATGTCAATGTGTTGTTTGATTAATTGTTCTTCACTTTCAATTAACATGCTTGGCTAAATTTATTTGTGTTTGCTTATGATTGCATGAAACCTTGTTAATTATCCCTTTATTATTGCTTCTTGTTAATGGTGTGCGCGTTAGGCTTTAGAAAACTAGTTATAAGATATTACATTAGCATAGACGTCTAGGGAAACGCGATTAGGTTAGAGGATACCTATCAATAGTCTTCATACTACCTTGCCATTTGGGTGGATTCTGAATTAAGTATTTAATTATACTTACACATTACATTAACGAGGGTGACGGGCAATAAAACAAGAGATGTTAACTAGGGAGTATTGCATGATTAGCTGAACACATTTGTTTAACCATAAAAGTTTTCTATCACCTTTACTTTTCTGCATTTAGTATAGAATTAGGAGTAGTTATTAGTTTAATCAAACCCCCTTTCAAACCCGAGATTTTACTTGCTTTCTAAATAAATACAAAAACACAAAAATAATATTCTCTCGGTCCTTAGACCTTAGTAACGTACAATTCGAGCCTACCCAAATATTCCCCTAGAGAACGATAATAACCCCCCGAGTCTTACCAATACTACACTACAACGATTAGGTACTCTGCCTAGGAGGGTTGTAAAACTTCTGCGTTGCAACCGACCGCATCATCGAGCTACGCCGTAGTTTTTCCTACGCAACTTTCCTTCTTTGGCATATAATAACTACGAGGTAGTCCCAATGGTCCAACTACGTACGTCGTAGTTCTTCTGAACCTCGTATTTCATTTCCACCAATAATTAACTACGGCGTAGTTATAGCGGTCCAACTACGTCGTAGTTCTTCTAAGCATGATACTTTTCCAGCATTTTTATTCTTTAAAAATATAGTACCTCTAC
Organism: Tanacetum coccineum; assembly: GCA_026074375.1. Lineage (NCBI taxonomy): Eukaryota > Viridiplantae > Streptophyta > Magnoliopsida > Asterales > Asteraceae > Tanacetum > Tanacetum coccineum. Next base: position 46,998 of record BQNB010015019.1, read on the forward strand.
TAGAAATATAGTAGTGGTACTATTCTTCATTTGACTCTTGAGTCGCTTCTTGTAAAGATATAGCAGCCTTCCTTCAAATTTAGTACCTCTACTAAATAAATTAGTGTCGGTATTATTTTGGCCATTTCTCGCATATTTCCATTCTAATGCCTTTAAATACCTGAACCTGTAATATGAATGAATTAAGTACTAGATTCATATAAAAATGACATAAAACAAGGCAATAAATACGGGAATTTGATATAGAAAAGTATTAACTATTTGATGTCATCAATACATCAATCCTTTTCTATAATCACAGAGCATGTAGAAATGATGAACTACAATGAAAAGAAACTAGTTCGAAGCCAACAAGGATGGGTAGACGATCTGTCTCAAATCCTATGGGTACATAGGACTTTGTCAAGGAAAAGTTAGAAAAAGACTCCTTTTATCTTAACTTACAGATCGGAGGCAATAATTCCAAAGATCATGAACCTCACCCCTGAAGAGTCCTTAACAGAGGAAAGGATCGAAAAAATAAGAACGGGGAAAAAGAAGTGGGTTTAATTGAAGAAGCCTACTATAAAAACAAGCTTCGAAGGTATCATGATGCAAGAAGCGGGCGTTTCACATTCAGCCTTGGAGATTTCCTATTGTTATTAAGCCACAACGAAGGCAACCACAAGCAAGTACGTAAATGACCTCACATTATAAATGAAGCATACAGAGGAGGACTCTACAAGATAACATATGACACTGATTACTCGCTCATTCGTACAGTGAAGGGTCCAAGCCTCCGTAAGTTTTACATGTAAAGCTTACCATTTATTGTTTTTTAAGTCATTGTTTAGACTACCTTTTGCTAAGGGGAAATTCACTAAGTGTAGCAAACTAAGTAATCATGTTCAAAGTGATGTAAATCTTTCTACACGACTAATGAAAATAATGAATTCCCTTCAAATCTCTCGTGTCATTATTTACAACAAAGATTTGAGTCACCAAGTACTTAAAAGTTTCAACGTTCGAAAGGATGTCGTAAAGCCACACATGAGCCTAATTTATGTTACTTAACATCCATTGAATCCACGTTAACTTCCCAAAGGTCTTCGTTCAAAACCTTTTGGACTAAAACGGAGCGGGTCGTAACCCTCTGTTACAAGCGAAGTGTTAATACAAATAAACCGTAAAAACGTTTATTTATATTTTACGATCTATCTGTGTTTTGCGATGACAATCATAAAATTATTGGAAGTAGAAAATAAAGTTTATTCGTTTTAAACCAATAGTTTTCTAACTCGACTATCATCATTCTTCATACTTATCATATTCATCATTTGTATCATACATCATTACTCTTTGCATTACCTATAAACATTATCTCTTATCAAAACATACATAATATATATTCTACAAACCATCTTAGTCACTTTGGTTAAAAGATATATATTCACTCTTGTTTTTCAAATAATGAAAACACTTATGATTAACTAAATAATCTTAATAAAGTTTTTTTAACACATACCACACTCTTATAAACTAGAAAAAATCATTTTTAGATATTTGGTTACTCATAGGTGAATCACACAAAATTATTTTTAATATTAAAAGAAAAATAAAAATAGAAGTGTAAAATATTTTTGTATTTTTATGTAATAGAAGAAAATATTCACAAACGGAAAATGATAACTTCACGAGGAAGGGTCTTCAAAACACTAATCTTCGAACGAAACACGATAATCGTACCACACCTCCCCGGCAGCGGCGCCAAAAATTGATTTCCAAATACTTAGCCTATATATACTTAAATATATATTCTAAATACCTAATAGCAATAATAGTATAAGATAAGTATTCCGTGAGGATTCTAGAAGATTACTTTTATCCAAAGTAAAATTCAAAACCTTCCCGAGTCGTATCCCGACGAGGTGCGAATTGAAAATCGAGGTTTAGTTCGTGATCGTGTGATTGAATATTTTAAGATTTTGATTTGGTTTCCTATTTCTACAAATATAAATGCAAAAACACGTAAAGGCAAACAAACAATTAAGGCAATTAAAGATTTGAACTAAAAACGTTAACGGGATTCTAAAAACGCGACTTAAAAAACCTAAATTATCAAAATTAAGTCCTACAAATGCAAATTTTATTTTTATAAATCCTAAATGACTAAAAATAATTTTCAGAAAAAGAATTATATTTTATGATTTTTATTTTATTTATTATGAATTTAAAACAGTTTTAATCTAATTAAAATATTAAAAATAGTAAACTAATTTATAAAAATCTGGAAAAATTAGGAAAAGTGCTTAAATGTATGAAGATTCTAAGAAAAATAAAAGCTGGAAAGATGGCTTAATGAAGAAGCCGTAAATAAGCTATAAAGCTCAAATAAGCTTAAAGAAGAAATAAGGGTTATATATTAAATTGTGTGAATGTATGACAAGTGAAAGTCCCAAGGGCAGTTGATTAAGGTGTGTGTGTTAAATATGTTGGTGTATGAAGGGAGAGGTCACAGGTTCGACCCATGTGGCTTCCCTTTTTGAAATTTTTTTTATTTTCTTTTTAAAAAAAACTAAAAAGCTAAGTTAAATAAGCAACTTTAATAAAGGGACTTTTGACAAAACTTATTAATAAGCTAGATATAAGTTGTTTAAAGTGACAATTTTACTACAATTTTATTAAATTGCTTATAAGCTAACTGTTTAAGATTTTAAGATAGAATAAGCTACTTAGAAACTAATAAGCTAGAAAACATTAACTACTTATACCTAATTAAGCAAAAGTGACAAGGTTTTAATCCACAGAATAAGCTGGAAAACTTATTTGAGCTTAATGCATAAACAGACTTAAACTAGCAGTTTTCAAGAACAACTAGGCATTTTTAAGCTTGAATTAAGAACAAATAAGAACATGGAATTGTAAAATGACCAAAAACAGATAAGCTATTATAACTATACTTCACTAAAAAGCAAGAACTAAGCTAAGAGGATTACTAAATAAGCTAGAAAAAGCAGTGGAAACCTAGAGCTTAAGCTAAGTCTATTTTTTTTGGGTTTTTTTTTCAGAGTTTTTGAGAGGCTAAGTGCAGCCCTATTTTAAGCTAGGAAAACTAAAGTGAAATTTCAAATTAAGCTAAAACAGATGGTCCTTATATGGCATTAAGCTTATGCTAATAAACTCAGACCCTAAAACTACTTATAGCTGATCTAGATTTGCATCTAAAGATTGGACCTGAGGTTGGAAAATAAGCTTTTAGAACTTGAGACAGAATTTTACTTAAAACCAAATAGGCAATTGCAAGCTATTCTAACTTACTTCTACTGCCTTAATAGACTTAAAACAAGCATAAATAGCTCTTAATCAAAATCAAACCAAATAAGCTAGATTAAAAGATAAAATTACCACAGATTCAAACCTATACTATATTAAACCTAACTTTTTGAATTTAAACTATAAAAACTATCTTAATAACTAACTTAAAACTGATTGAAACTGACTTAAAAGCCAAAATGGCTCCAAGCAGTATTAACTCAAGTTAATACTGCTTGTGCCAAACACCCTTTTAAAACCTGTTTTACCATTTTTAGCTTAAAACAGCAAAAATACTTAAAACAGATTAAGATCTAAGATTATAAATGACTTTTAAGCAATTTGCAACTACAATTAAGCACTAATCAATAAGCTAGCATAATAAGCATATTTTTTGGATTTTCAAACAGTTTTAAAAGTAAATGCTAACAATTAAGACAAACTACTTTAATCTAAATGCAATAAGCTATTTGAAGACTAAATATGCATAATAGAAGCAGAATTAAGCGCAAATAATTAATAATAAGCAGTATAATAAGCAGAACAAAATTATAAGCTAAAATAAAGAAATAGAAACTTGTACCTTAATCCCAGCTAAACAGTTATCAAATTAGCTTTTACAAGCTTAGATCTTCAAGCTCCAACTTATCAAAGATAAGCTGGTATTGTCCATAAGCCCATCCATAATTGGCTTATCATCCATATAAGAAGCTGAGGTAATTTAGAGGAATTTAAATGAATGACTAAGCTCAGTTTAGCTTTTGAGGGCTAAACTGAGTATAAACTAGCTTATTTGAACTTATTAAGTGAGATCAAAGAACATTGCTTATTAAGTAAAACAGAATTAAAGAGAATGATATGAAACAAGCTGATGATTTTATTAAAACTTAAACGATTACAAGTTTTAAAAGGTAAAAAGACATTAAAATTAACCATAAGCTAAAAATTATATTAATAAGCTAAAAATAAGCTAAAACGACTACACTAAACTAAATTTTCCTAGATGTCCTCACTGTGTGATCTTCCCCTTTATTTATAGGGGGAAGTGAAGCTTCTAGCCTTCTAGGATGCACCCAATCCTCTAATCTCAGCCTTTGATCCACAACCGCCTTCAATCCTTAATCCTTTAGCCGTTGGATCATGAACACGTCTCATCCACCAATGATTGGGCTGGGGATTGCCAGCGTGGCTAAGTATGGTGTCAGAGGTGGCCTTCTAGAAGTACATGTATGCGTGTACTTTGGTGAATTTAACCTGCGTGTGAAATGGGTGAAATGGGGGGAAAAGGTAACAGTAAATAGGGGCGGGTTTGTTTATTTTATTTTATTTTGACTTTTCAAAAGGTAACGGGTGTTAGGTTAGGAACTAACGGTTGAAATAGGATAGGGACTAACGGTGTGATGGGTGGAGGACTAACGGTGCACTTGCATGGTTATTGGGCTTATATGTTTTGTTAAGTAGAGTTTTGGGCTGACCCGACCCATTAAGTGGGCCCGGGTTGGTTCATAGAAGATGGGTACACTCCCAGCTTCGGTTTTTCACGCTCTTTCCATTCCCGTGCTCGGATTTGTCCGTTTTTGCATTATTTTTGTCCTTTTGTGCAATATTCGTTACCTGCAAGACATAATTCACAATACAAACGAATACAATGCATTTTTCTGTATTTATTGGTCATTATTGGTCTTTTTAGCTCGTTTTATTAGGTAAAAGGTATGTGTATTTAAGCACATACCAGTACCAAATCTTGCCTATAAATACCAAGTCATTTATCTTGTTTAAGCTTCCATTCTTATACACTTTTCAGTTACATTCATCTAACCTCTAATCTCATATCATGTTTTATATCATACTAGAGTTTTGGTGATTTTCTTAATAGGAGAATATTTACCGGTTTATGCATACGAGATCAAGCTTCAAGGTTCGCTTGTTGCAAGTATCTCCCATCTCATGAAGATCTATCTAATGATCTTGAGTCATCATTTCATTCATCATATTTATTCAAATCTATCATTGTAATATGTCGAGAATGTACTGTGAAAAACTAGTTAGTAGAAAGTTAGGATTTCGATTGTATATTGTGAGGTTAGTTCTATGTTTGTTAGAACCTAGCTTTTAGATTGAGGGTAAGTGTTGTGGGGTTTGTCCTTCCATGATTAGGTTACGGTATCTAGCTTAGTACCGAATAAAGGGTAAACGACGAGGGATTGGTTCTTCCGTAATAGGACTCGGTATTTAGCTTAGTACCGGATAAAGTGTAAGCAACGTTGTGAGCCTTCTTCGCCGATTGAAGGAGTTTGATGTTTAGTGGTTTCGAACTCTCGAGTAGGTGACTCGAGGAGTGAAGTAGGGCAAGGAAGGTGACCTTGTAGCCGAACCACTATAAATACTTGTGTCGCATATCCTTTACTTTTGTGTTTGCATATCACGTTAAATTAATTGCTTATATGATTACTATCCTTAGATCTAATAATTCCTTAAAAAATCAACCAAAAAGATTGAAACAAAATTTTTAATTGGTAAAACTATTCAACCCTCTCCCGTTCTAGTTTTTCACAATTGGTATCAATAGCAGGTTACCAAAGACTTTTAAAATATGTTGTATTTTAAAATCTTTAAAAACCGATCAGATGAATTTTGAAAACTACAAAGAAGGATTTTTTTTATATATAGTAATCTTTATAGATCTATTTGCATTATGTCTTTTGTTCCTTAAGGAAGCTTGGTGGATCATCGAAAATGATCACGGATCTTTGACGTCATCTCCGGAATCCTATTACCTTAAAATATCACATCTTGAAAAGGTACATTTGTAACTCCTCAAATATATGTTTTATTATACAAGTATTGTAGTCAAAACATATAGCCAAATTTCAAAATTGTATTTGGGCTTGAATTCGGATTTGGGCCTGTTTGTCCGGTTCTCTCCAGTTCCATTTAGAAATGGAACCGGCCTGATTTAGCCGAGGGAACCAGACCAACAGTAAAGGATTCATAACAATCATTTTCTTTTTAGGCCACAACATCTTAGAGTAATAAGTCCATGTATAAAAATAAAAGCCTAAATTAAAATTAATTTTTCAGATAGATTTTTCAAATAAAATGTACATTTTTTTCAGATCTATCAATTTTTTTAATATATTGTGGGCTTGGAACATATGTTGCAACAATTCATAATCAACATTGGCTTAATTATTTGCTCATGAGCCCATGAGAATTCGATATCTTGCAAATCGGTCTTAAGCGTCACAAGGTACACATTCTATGTTTTATTTTCATTTATGCCTGTCGAATATATGCTATGTGTTTATATATTAGTAAAATGTGTTATGGGCTTTATTATCTATTTGCTCTTGGGCTTATACTTAATTGCTTATTTGTGAGTATTATATTTTTACACTCGGTTTAGCACACCTTACATATTTCTTTCATAAAATCTTCTCGTCTAAGCATTAATCTTTCGGGTCATGTTGTCTAAACGTAACACTTTGGGTATTAAGCTTCTTTATTCAAAATTCAAACCTTTTCTCACAAACTCTTATAAAATCCAACGGCAAACCCATTTTTATATAAACTCATTTCTTCCACTTTTACTCTTATCCATTTCAAAAATTAAACCATTCCATTTTCCTTCTCTCACAAATCCACCGATCATCATCATCCATGGAGATCCTCTTGGAAATTTTAAGCCCCGTCATGATCGTCATCATCATCTCGATCCTAATGCTCCTCTACCTGATGTTTAAGTTCTCTGATGAAGATTTGTTCTTTGTTTTAGCTTTTTACATTACCATTGTATTTTCTATCCTTTGTATTGCGTTAAGCAATGAAATGAAATATATGTGATGCTTTTTTCCTTCGTGATTATCGCGTGCTCATTATTTTTCGTCACCGTCACTCGTTAACTCGCCCGAAAAATAAACTATTTTTCGACCCTTAAAATAATACACTTATAATAATAAAATAAAAAATTTATTTTTTGTTTTCGTCCTTTGCCGGATCCATCAGCTATAAAGGCCGGTTCCATCCATGAGAAGGAACCAGCGAAACCAGCCATATGACAGGACAAATACATCAATCTTCTTTTTTATCACTTCACTGTTTCAAATTTTTGTCTACATAAACCGCCATTGACGAAACCTTACATCCATAACTATTTTCTCGACATAATCAACATCTAAAACGTGCAATCCATCTCATTGTAAGTATTATCCCTAATCTATCTCTTTGATTTAAACCTATATTAATTACTTTTTCAAAATTAGGGCTTGTTAATTGTAAAACCTTCATCATCGACGGATTAAACGAAATCATGTATCTAAGATAACACTAGTTAGGAATTGCATCTTGTTTTTCGTTAGAAAAACGGTTCATGCATATAAACTCGATGTCGAAAGATTTTTGAAAAATCAAAGGGTAAATAATTGATATGGTTTGACATTGTTAATAACCGTAAAAACTAACTTAATTGGTTTCCCAAAAGAAGGAGTACAAACACGTTTTCTGTTTTGAACACTTTTGTTTTGACATTTCGAGTTTATTCGACCTATACGTTAGAAAACGTTAAAAATAGACATATAAACCGGAACCTTTTCGCTTGATTTAATTTGTTGGATTTATTTTCTCTAGGATCAAAATGCCAAATGTTAATACAAATAATGTCTAAAAATGTTACTTATATTTTTCGACCTCTCGATGTTTTAATAATAACAAAATGTAAAAACATCTACGATTAAAATAAACGTTTATAAATTACTAATCATAAAATTCTATTTCTAAAATTAATCACTTAAGGTATGAATAAACAAATCATTAAACATGATTAGTGATCAAGAAAATATTTTCTTAAAACATACATTTCTACAAAAGTATTTTTATAAAAATATAAAAACAAAATATTTATTTATAAAAGAAATGTATTATTAAAATAGTAAATTTGAAATCAGATTTTTCCCCCAAAATGGAAGGTTCTAAAACAGATAACACATTCCCTACAAAAAGACAAAAAGAGGAGCGTAGTCTACGGCGGGCCCCTTATATGACTGCGGCCCTCTTATATATTAGGGACCGCTGGGACCGCCGTCAGCATAACGGCTCTTTTTGTTCTCTATAAATACTGGGCCACCCCATCTGAAAAATTGATCCTCTTGCCACGAATTTTCTTAGATCCACTTTTTTCTCTTCTTTCTTTCTTTCTAAAACACATATCTTGATCACTAACATACCTTGATCTTGTTTCAAGTGATTAGTTCTTTCTTTCTCCCTTCTTCTTCTACTCAAGTGCAAGAGAAGAACACTCGTATTCATCAAGAAACGAAGTGTTAATTAGTGATCTCTCCTCCTTTCTTCTAAGTATCAAAACTCTATTGTATTTATCTTGTGTATTTGTGTGATTCGGATATTGTGTAGATCCGATAGTGTAGATCTTGTGAGTGTGTATATATTGTGAAGAGGTAGATTGGTTCTAGTTAAGATTGGGACTCGACATCTAGCTTAGTGTCGGAAAATAACGTAAGCGACGTGTAAACGGTTTTTCTCCGCCTAAAGGGAGCTTGTTGACATAGTGAAATCTCGAGTGGAGTACTCGGGGAGTGGAGTAGGAACGAAGAGGTGCTTCGTTGCCGAACCACTATAAATCTTGGTGTCTTGGTTTGATCGTTTCTTTCTTTCTCTATCTATTTATTGTTATTGTTTAATTAGTTCATTACAATAGTTATTTTAGTTTTGATTCATATTGTTGAGTGATTGACATATAACTTGAATCAAACAATTTTCTAAGCAAAGTTTTAAAAAGGCTAATTAACTAGTAAACTATTCAACCCCCCTTCTAGTTTCCTACAATTGGTATCAGGAGCAAGGTCACTCAAGATCTTTAAAATATATTGTATTTTAAAGCTTGGATCGATCTATGGATTCCGACAAATATCTAGAAGGGCAATCTATGCAAAGACCACCACTTTTTGAAAGTGATAGTTTTATTTATTGGAAAAATAGATTCGAGACATATGTTAAATCAAAAGATCTAGATCTTTGGCATGTTATTACAAATGGTGATTTTCAACCCATTATTCAAAATCTGGAAACCAAACTTGATGAGGTTATCCCTTTTGAAAAACAAACTGATGATCTTAAAAGAAGGCTTGCGAAAAACAATTAAGCCAAAATGGTTATTTACAATGTTTTGCCTAGAAAAGAATATGAACGAATTTTCATGTGCAATATGGCAAAAGAAAATTGGAAAACATTGCTAATCACCCATCAAGGTAATAATCAAGTCAAAGATAATAAGATTGACCTTTTGGTTCAACAATATGAACAATTCGTCATTTCTGAAGACGAATCTATAGATAGTGCTTTTGCTAGATTTAATACTATTATTACTAGTCTTAAAGCTCTTGATGAAGGTTATTCTAGTAAGAACTACGTAAGGAAGTTTCTTAGGGCTCTACATCCTAAATGGAGAGCAAAGGTCACGGCGATTGAAGAGTCGAAAGACTTAACATCACTATCTCTTGATGAGCTCATTGGAAACCTCAAAGTCCATGAGATGATCATCAAGAAAGATTCCAAAATAGTCAAAGCAAAAGTTGAAAGGAAATCTCTTGCTTTAAAGGCTAAGAAAGAATCTAGTGATGAAGAGTGTTCGACTTCCGGTAGTGAAGACGAAGAGTACGCCATGGCGGTAAGAGACTTCAAGAAGTTCTTTAAGAGAAGAGGTAGATTCGTAAGACAACCTCGGAACGACAAAAAGACCTTTCAAAGAAGCCGAGACGACAAAAACGGCAAAAGTGAAAGGAAGTGCTTTAGATGCGGAGATCCAAATCATCTTATTGGAGAATGTCCAAAGCCACCGAGAGACAAGAACCAAAGAGCATTTATTGGAGGTTCTTAGAGCGATAGGGGTGAAAATAATGATGAAAATATCCAAGACGAGACATGTCTTGTAGCTCAAGCACCAAATGAGGTATGTTCCGAATCCTCTTACTTTAGTGATGAAAACTCATCAATTGATGATTTAGCTCTAGACAACGAATATGATAAATTATGCAAAATGAGCTTAAAGATGATCACTAAGAACAAAAAGCTAAAAGCTACTAGAAATAGTCTAGAAAATTAACTTAGAAAATTAAAAGATAAATTATCCACACTCGAGAAAAACAAGGGAGTTGATCTCGATTGTGTAAGGTGTCATGTACTTAAAATTGAGAATGAAAAAATCAAAGAGGAATCTACTAGATTAAACAAATTTGAAAGGAGTACACATTGGTTAAATGAAATGCTAAGTAATCAAAAACCCTCCGGTGATAAATTAGGTTTAGGGTTTAATTCATGTGAAGCATCATCTAGTGGAACTAAGGAAATAAAATTTGTCAAAGCTCACAAAAAGGCGAATTTTGATGGAGGTCCCATAAATATGGGTGGCCCCCTAAATGACCAGGTGGCCCCCAAAATAAATATGGGACCGCCGCCAGCAATGTCTGGATCTGATAAAATTGTGTCTTTTCAAAAATCAATTTTGGGTCCTAGACCAAAACACATAATTGTAAACAAAACCAAAGTTCCCGTTACTAGTGACAATGAAGTTAAACAATTTTATAAACCATTGTCAAAACCCGGAGTTGGATTTTCTAAACCCAATCTTAGATCAAAAACTTCACCTCCTAGAAGAGTCAATAATAATTATTCTCGTCCTAATACACCGCAACCAAAAAGACATGTTGGTCGACAAAACCAACCTCATGGCTTTCCCGTAAGTTGGAACAACTTTCCACGTCAAAGTTACATGTCATGGGAAATGTGTCTTCCATTCTCACATCCCAACCAATTGCATCAAATGCAAGGGATGTTTGACACTAACAACTTTAGACCCATGAGATATTGGGGACCAAATATATGAGTTATTGTCTTAAATAAATAGATATGCCTTGGAGTCGACTTGGAGCCCGACGAATAGATCAATGATAGCGGATTCTCTAAACATATGACGGGCAACCGAAAGCTCTTCTCCACTTACAAGGCATACAATGGAGGTAACGTCATTTTTGGTAGTAATCTTCGCGGTAACATCATTGGCAAAGGTACGATTTCTAATGACTCTCTCAAAATAGATAATGTAGAACATGTTGATAACTTAGGATTTAATTTGCTAAGTATAGGACAAATATGTGACAATAAGTGTAGAGTAACTTTCTCTGAACATGATAGTGAAATCACTAAGGACGGTAAAGTCATAGGTAGAGGTATTAGGAAGAAAGGCTTATATGTGATGAAATTAGGAAATAAGCCTAAGGATCAAATTTGTCTAACTACGATTGATGAAAATTCCACCTTGTGGCATAGGAGATTAGGACACGTAAATATGCGTCTCATTCAATCGTTGGCTTCTAAGGAATTAGTTAGAAACTTACCTAAGCTTAAGTTTAATCAACATTTTTGTGATGCTTGCAAAATAGGAAAACAAGCTCACGCTAGTCACAAAGCTAAGAATGTAGTCTCAACGACTAGATGCTTAGAACTTCTCCATATGGATCTCTTTGGTCCATTTGCCATACGAAGGAAACCGTTACACCTTAGTCATAGTAGATGACTACTCTAGGTATACTGTTGGGAATAAAAAGCTTCATAAGGTTACAACTGCTCAGGTACAAGTTAGTGTTGTCAAGATTAGTTTAGTACTATTCAATAAATTATGCTAAGTAGTTAATATTGGTAGTGTAATGTTACTACTGCTAGTTACTGCTGTTAGTATAGTTTTAATATTGTTAGTATAAAGTTACTACTGTCAATATAAGTTAAGACTGCTCAAAGGTGAAGACAGAATATATACTAAGTGATTACTACTGCTTGTGATCAATTAGTGCTGTTGTGCTGAGTTACTACTGTCTTTAACAAATTAATGCTTCTAGTCCAAGACTTACAACTGTTGATAGAGTTACAACTGCTGGATGGATAAAGTCAAAGATTACTTGAAGATCAAGATCTTGTACGCGTTTATGGGATAAGAATGAATATTTATAGAAAAGATCTTTAAGGATAATCTATTTTTGTAGAATATATTGTAAGCCCATTAGGACTCCGTGGTGTATAAAAGGAGGTCCTAGGGTATAGAATTAGAGATCTCTCTCGTCTAGAATATACATCAAACACATAGAGTTGTCATAGCTTCAAGGTTGTAAACCCTAACACTGTCAAAGAGTGTTCGTATTAATATATTGAAGCTTATTGTTTTGGTTGTATTCATTGTTTGTCAATCATATACTATTGTTATACTTCTTAGTGGTATAAACTAGATTCCGCATAGTTTATATCATTCACTCAAAGTTTCATTCTTAGTACCTTTGTATTTATCCAAGGATACTAAACCTTACATCAAGCTAAGGAGTTAAAGATATATTATTGGGATCAACAAGTTGTATCAGAGCTTGTTGTGAAGCTTTGAATAATAAGACACTGATAATATATTCTAGATCTAATTCTCATTGAAAAGATGGAGACAAATTCTACAACTCCGACTGCAAAACTTCCTATTCTCAACCCAGGGGATTTTGACCTCTGGTTAATGAGGATAGAACAATACTTTCTTATGACTGATTACTCCCTTTGGGAAGTAATTCTGAATGGAAACAAAGTGCTGAAGAAAATGGTTGCAGAAGTTGAGCAAACATATGAACCTACTTCTGTAGAAGAAAAGCAGGACATGAAGAATGAGATGAAAGCTAGAGGAACTTTGTTGATGGCACTTCCTAATAAGGATCAAATAAAGTTTCATCAATATAAAGATGCAAAATTGCTCATGGAAGCCATTAAGAAAAGGTATCAAGGTAACAAAGAATCCAAGAAAGTTCAAAGGACTCTACTCAAGCAGCAATATGAAAATTTTGCAGCATTAAGCTCAGAAACAATTGATCAAACTTTTGATAGGTTGCAAAAACTTATTGGTCAGTTGGAAACTCAAGGTGAAGTTATTGAGCAAGAAGATATGAATTTAAAACTGTTGAGAAGTCTTCCATCTGAATGGAAGACTCATGCCTTAATCTGGAGGAATAAAGAGGAGATAGAAACTATCAGTTTGGATGACTTGTACAACAATTTAAAGATTTATGAACCTGAAATTACAGGTTCATCAAACACAAGTCAAAATCCACAAAATGTGGCTTTTGTATCCTCCAACAGCACTAACAACACCAACAGTATAAAGGAAGCAGATAACACTGCTTATGGATTTAATACTGCTAGCTTTATCAGATATTGGATGACACACACATGGTTTGGATCTCAGATACACACATGATGCTTCATTTAAGGGGAAGCTAACAGATTGGTATTGGTTTTAAATGTTCTTAAACATTTAAAAAGGCTTGTTTTTGGATTGTTTAAATTAATTAATTACGAAGAAGATTGTTTATCACTTATTTGACGATGAAGTGGAATTATTTGGGTTTGTGTTCTTATCATATCTTAAAGTAGGTGTTACACTTTGAAGATAACTTGTTTGTGCGTTCATGCTGTGACGAAGACTTGACAAATCTAGCAAAGGTGTATGATCTAACTTATGGTGCTCAATGCTCACATTTGCTATCACTTTGGTTATGTGTCTCATAGAAGATGAGGATTATTGTCAAGAGATTGCGGTCTCGTTATACATCGGTTTTGGGTATACGTTCAAAGTTACGTGGATAGTACAAGATATAAGATACAAGTTTGGGTTATTCTACTTCTACATCAAGTTTGTTATACTTAGTTTTCTTCATCAGTAATCATTACATAGAGCCTACAGAATTAAAGATTCAAGAAATGGTTAACATATGGGTTTCAGGGGAAGCTTAATGTTAAAATGTTTAACCATTTTTATGCTACATTGAGGTAAAGGTTTTTACTAGTGCTAGTCTTTATTACTACTGCTAGTGTACGTTTCTACTGCTCAAGTTCATTTTTCTTAAGGTGCGTAATGGAGGGCAATTTGGGTCATTGGAATACTTGGATTAGAAGTGTAATATTGGTTCGTAGTTGTGAAGATCAAAGTTGCATACTTTAGTCTCCTATTTGATATTGACAAAAAGGGAAAAAAGATTTGATGATTAGCAATTTGTAGATCCTTAGTGTGGCATGGTACAAAGGATTAAGGGAAATTTTGTTTCATTCAGGGAGATGATTACATCTCAACTTCAGGGGAAGCTTTGGCTTTATGATGAAGTTCGTACACGACTTTGTTTGTTTTGTTATCATCAAATAGGGGAAGATTGTTGGGATTTTAGATTTGATGAGACAAAATAAATATAAGAATGAAACAAGAAGGACTTAAAGGAAAAGGACCTAAATCAACAATAAGAGATTCTTCAAGCTGGTGGAGTATATTCTACAAAAGATGAAAGATATCAGAAGATACTAAAAGATATGCTCAAGAAGAATAAAGATAAAGATTAAAAGATTTAGTTTCCTTATTGTATTTATTATCTTCCTTTGTAAGTCATGATCTCTCCCTATATAAAGAGATCATAGACATATTATTTTAATCATCCAGAAAAGTGTGTGTGTACACAATACAATGTAGACGTCTAGTGATTGAGTGTTGTAGCCTCAAGATCAATGTTTCATTGATCCTGTTACTAGTTAGAGTAACTGTTCTAGAATTGATTATCTAGAATTGGGGCTTGTATGGAAGATAATGAAGAAACACCTTGTTGAATATCTTTGTTCTTATTCTGCTTTGTTTTTATAACTTATGAACATTGATATTATCCTAGATAAAGGTCTAAACAACCTGAGCTTAAAAGATCGTATGGTTTTCACAATAAGTTGATGTGGATGCTGATCTACAGGGTGATGAGGAAGAAATGGTGTTTGATGTGGATGCTGATCTACAGGGTGAGGAAGTCATAGTAGATGAAGCACAAAAAGTTGTTGAAGAAGTGATTGAAGACATTTCTACTGCGGGGAATAAAGAAGCAATTAGTACTGCTCCTCAGGTTACAACTGCTCCAATTACTTCTGTTGAACTTACTTTGGCTCAAACTTTAGTAGAAGTTAGAAATGCTACAAAACCTAAGGTTAAAGGTATTTCAATACAAGAATCAAGTGAGGCAACAATAACAATAACAAAAACAGTACAATCTTTAGGCAAAGACAAAGGCAAAGCCATATTAATTGAGCCTGAGAGACCAATGAAAAGAAAGGCTCAAATCCAAGCTAATGAAGAGCTGGCACAAAGATTGTTTGCTGAAGAGAAGGCACAGCTTGAAAAGGAGCAAAATGAAGCAAAAACAATTGCAGAATAGGATAATGTTCAGGCCACAATTGATGCTGATAGAAGGTTGGCTGAACAGCTTCAAGCTGAGGAGAGAGAGCATATGACAGTTGATGAGAGATCAAGATTGTTGGCTGAGCTTATTGAAGAAAGGAGAAAGTTTTTTGCTGCAAAGAGGGCTGAAGCTAAGAGAAATAAACCTCCTACTAAAGCACAACAAAGAAAAATGATGTGTACCTATCTCAAGAAGATGGCAGGGTATAAAATGCAAGATTTAAGGCATTTTGATGATGGTACTATCAAGGAGAAGTTTGACAAAGCCTTTGCAAGAACAAATGAATTTGTACCTGTGGAAAAAGAAGTTGAGAAAGATACTGCAGAGCAAGAAAGCAGTACTAAAAGAGCAGGGGATGTGTTAGAACAAGAAAGTGCAAAAAGGCAGAAACAGGATGATGACATAGAAGATTCAGAGCTCCTTCAGTTAATTGATTTTACTCTAGAACCTAAAGTTGATGTAGTACCACTAGCCACAAAAACTCTAATAATTGGCTGGAAGGTACTAAAAGAAGGAAAAAGAGATTATTTTAATATCTTAAGAGCTGGAGGACAATCACAAAAATATCTGATCTTTGGTCACATGCTAAGGGATTTTAATAGAGAGGATATTGAAGACTTGTGGAAGTTGATGAAGAGCAAGTATGGTTCAGCTAAGCCAAAAGATGACTTGGACTATGTATTGTGGAATGACTTGAAGAATATGTTTGAGCCTGATCTTGAAGACAATATATGGAGAAGACAGGATGGATATAAGGTGTTAGAATGGAAGTTGTATGAATCTTGTGGAGTACACTTCTTAAGAATGCAATCCTGTTAGTTCTATATGCTAGTTGAGAAGAAATATCCACTTACAGTAGTCACACTCAAATTGATGTTGGAACAGACTCTTAGAACTAGTCATCAGAGTAAAATGGCTTATGAAATGGCATCTAAACTTCTCAAGTTTATTTTAAAGCAAATTCCTGGTGCGTATGAAGCATACAAGAAAGATAAATCCAAGAATAAATAGGGTGTTTAGATGAATCCTCCTTATGCTGATCAAGATGCTTTTTATTGAAGAAACTTGTGGATGATGATCAACAAGTTTAGGGGAGGATTGTTGGGAATAAAAAGCTTCATAAGGTTACAACTGCTCAGGTACAAGTTAGTGCTGTCAATATTAGCTTAGTACTATTCAGTAAATTATGCTAATTAGTTAATACTGGTAGTGTAATGTTACTACTGCTAGTTACTACTGTTAGTATAGTTTTAATACTGTTAGTATAAAGTTACTACTGTCAATAGAAGTTAAGGCTGCTCAAAGATGAAGACAGAATATATACTAAGTGATTACCACTGCTTGTGATCAATTAGTGCTGCTGATATGCTAAGTTACTACTGTCTTTAACAAATTAATGTTGCTAGTCCAAGACTTACAACTGTTGATAGAGTTACAACGGCTGGATGGATAAAGACAAAGATTACTTAAAGATCAAGATCTTTTACGCGTTTATGGGATAAGAATGAATATTTATAGAAAGGATCTTTAAGGATAATCTATTTTTGTAGAATATATTGTAAGCCCATTAGGACTCCGTGGTGTATAAAAGGAGGTCCTAGGGTATAAAATTAGATATCTCTCTCGTCTAGAATATACATCAAACACATAGAGTTGTCATAGCTTCAAGGTTGTAAACCCTAACACTGTCAAAGAGTGTTCGTATTAATATATTGAAGCTTATTGTTTTGGTTGTATTCACTGTTTGTCAATCATATACTATTGTTATACTTCTTAGTGGTATAAACTAGATTCCGCATAGTTTATATCATTCACCAAAGTTTCATTCTTAGTACCTTTGGATTTATCCAATGATACTAAACCTTACATCAAGCTAAGGAGTTAAAGATCTGTGATTGGGATCAACAAGTGGTATCAGAGCTTGTTGTGAAGCTTTGAGTAAGAAGACACTCATAATATATTCTAGATCTAATTCTTATTGAAAAGATGGAGACAAATTCTACAACTCTGACTGCAAAACTTCCTATTCTCAACCCAGAGGATTTTGACCTCGGGTTAATGAGGATAGAACAATACTTTATTATGACTGATTACTCCCTTTGTGAAGTAATTTTGAATGGAAAGAAAGTGCTGAAGAAAATGGTTGCAGAAGTTGAGCAAACATATGAACCTATTTCTGTAGAAGAAAAGCAGGACAGGAAGAATGAGATGAAAGCTAGAGGAACTTTGTTGATGGAACTTCCTAATAAGGATCAAATAAAGTTTCATCAATATAAAGATGCAAAATTGCTCATGAAAACCATTAAGAAAAGGTATCAAGGTAACAAGGAATCCAAGAAAGTTCAAAGGACTCTACTCAAGCAGCAATATGAAAATTTTGCAGCATTAAGCTCAGAAATAATTGATCAAACTTTTGATAGGTTGCAAAAACTTATTGGTCAGTTGGAAACTCAAGGTGAAGTTATTGAGCAAGAAGATATGAATTTAAAACTGCTGAGAAGTCTTCCATCTGAATGGAAGACTCATGCCTTAATCTAGAGGAATAAAAAGGAGATATAAACTATTAGTTTGGATAACTTGTACAACAATTTAAAGATTTATGAACTTGAAATTACAGGTTCATCAAGCACAAGTCAAAATCCACAAAATGTGGCTTTTGTGTCCTTCAACAGCACTAACAGCACCAACAGTATAAAGGAAGCAGATAACACTGCTTATGGAATTAATACTGCTCATACTCAAGGTAATGCTGTTAACACTACAAATGTAGATAACCTCAGTGATGCTGTAATCTATGCTTTTCTTGCAAGTCACCCCAACTCTCCTCAACTTGCTAGAGAGGATCTAGAACAAATTGATCCTGATGACCTAGAGGAAATGGATTTACAATGGGAGATGGCCATGCTGACAATCAGAGCTAGAAGGTTTATCAAGAGAACAGGCAGGAAGTTAGATATGAATGGTCAAAGAATTGGATTTGACAGGTCAAAGATAGAGTGCTACAATTGTCATAAAATGGTCATTTTGCAAGAGAATGTGGGGCTCTAAGAAATCAGGAAAATAAAGGAAGAGAAGTTGAAAGAAGAACTGTGACAGTGGAAACTCCCACTGAAAATGCATTGATTGCCCAAGATGGATTAGGAGGGTATGATTGGAGCTACCAAGCTGAAGAAGAGAATCCTACCAACTTTGCATTAATGGCATATACATCTTCAGGAAGTTCTTCTAATTCAGATTCTGAGGTAGATTATTGTTCTAAAACTTGTGTAAAAGCTTATACTGCTCTAAAAGAACAATATGATAGTTTGAATTCAGATTACAAAAAGTCTCAATTTAATTTAGTATCATATAAAGCAGGCTTAGAGTCAGTAGAAGCTAGACTTGTTCACTACAAGAAAAATGAGGTTGTGCTTGAAGAAAAAATTAATGTGTTAAACCTAGAAGTTAAACTAAGAGATAATGCCTTAGAAGAGTACAAAAAGAAATTAGAAAAAGCAGAAAAGGAAAGAGATGAGTCAAACCTAATAGTTGAGAAGTATCAAAATTCATCCAAATCTTTAAACATTATACTGGAAAGTCATGTATCTGATAAGTTTAAAACAGGGCTAGGATTTAATACAGCTTCCCCTTTAGTAGGAAATTCTGTGAACTCATCTAAAATGTTAGAAAAACAGGAAAATAAAATGTCAAAGTTAGATAAGGGATATCATGAGGTTCCTCCTCCAATTACAGGGAATTTCATGCCACCCAAACCTGATCTAATGTTTTTGGATGAAATAGTTAAAAGTGAGTCCTTGGATGTTACTACTGTTGTTACACCTCAAAAGACTATAAAGATGAACAGTTCTAGTCCTCCAATCATTGAGGATTGGAATTCTGATGATGAAAATGAGATAGAACTAATACCTAATATTGAGGATAAAACTGTTAGACCTAGCACTAAAGAGATAAAATTTGCTAAGGAAACAGTAGAGAGAGTAGAAACACCTAAACAAAACAAACACTATCCTAGAGGGAATCAAAGAAATTGGAACAATCAAATGTCCCAAAGACTAGGAAGTAACTTTAGAATGATAACTAAAGCTTGTTAAACATGTGGTAGTTTTGAACATCTTCATTATGTGTGTGATCAAAAAGTTGTAAACCTAGTGTGGAACAATACAAAAAGGGTGAATCACAAGAACTTTGCTAATAAAATAAGTCACTCTCATCCCAAAAGAAGATTTGTTCCACAAGCAGTATTAACCAGGGCAGACAAACTTAATACTGCTAGTGCAACAGTTAATACTGTTAGACCACTTAATATTGCTGCCTCAAAATCAACTATAAATCATACCAGACCAAATTCAAATGCTTTTAAAAGGGGATTTTCAAATGTCACAAGGTCTTTTAACCAAAATTCAGCATACAAAAACAATGTTATCTATAAAAACATTAATACTGTCAGGGATCAAAATACTACTGCTAGGCAAAGAGCAGTAGTAAATGAAAATAAAGGAAAAGGGATTAATGTTGTTAAGGCCTCAGCATGCTGGGTTTAGAGAGCCAAAAATAGTAGTGCGTCAAATACATTCAAGAAATACTCTTACATTGATGCACGAGGCCGATCCAAGTCTATAATGGCTTGGATCCCCAAAAGAGTCTAATTCTCTTATTTTATGTGCAGGGCAACCCACAACAGATGAAGTACAAGGTAAAAGGAATTATTGACAGTGGTTGTTCTAGGCACATGACAGGATACAAGTGTTATCTTACTGAGTACGAAGATTATGAAGGTGGATTTGTTTCCTTTGGAGATGGTAAAGGTAGAATTACTAGAAAAGGTAAAATCAAAACAGGAACATTGGATTTTGATGATGTGTACTTTTGTAAGGAACTTAAGTATAACCTGTTTAGTATGTCACAAATGTGTGACAAAAGGAACAATGTTCTTTTTACAGACACTGAATGTATAATCTTATCTTCTAACTTTAAGCTACTTGATGAAAGTCAAGTCTTGCTGAGAGTTCCAAGAAAGGATAACATTTACAGTGTTGATCTAAAGAGTATTATTCCCGAGGTTTAACTTGCCTACTTGCAAAAGCCACAATTGATGAATCCAATTTATGGCACAAGAGGCTTGGACACATTAATTTCAAAAATATAAATAAACTGGTTAAGGGAAACCTTGTGAGAGGTTTACCCACAAATATTTTTGAAAACAATCATACTTGTGTTGCCTGTCAAAAAGGAAAGCAACACAAAGCCTCTTGTAAGGCCAAGCTAGTGAACTCAATCAGCAAACCCTTACATATGCTTCATATGGATCTTTTTAGACCTACAAATTTTAAGAGTTTAATGAAAAAGTCCTATTGCCTAGTTGTCACTGATGACTATAGTAGATTTTCTTAGATATTCTTTTTGGCCACTAAGGATGAAACTAGTGGGATCTTAAAGACTTTTATAACAGGAATAGAAAATCAACTAGATCATAAAGTAAAAATAATCAGATGTGACAATGGAACTGAATTCAAGAATAGTGTAATGAATCAATTCTGTGAATCAAATAGGATTAAAAGGGAATTCAGTGTTGCAAGGACTCCTCAGCAGAATGGTGTTGCTGAGAAGAAGAATAGAACACTAATAGAGGCTACAAGAACTATGTTAGTTAACTCTAAGATGCCAACCACCTTTTAGGCAGAAGCAGTTAATACTGCTTGCTATGTACTTAATAGGGTCTTAATCACTAAGCCTCATAACAAGATACCTTATGAACTTATTCATGGAAGACCTCCATTGATAGACTTTATGAAACCTTTTGGGTGTCCTGTTACCATCTTAAATACTAGGGACTATCTAGGCAAATTTGAAGAAAAAGCTGATGAGGGATTTTTTGTTGGATACTCTGTGGTTAGCAAGGCTATGAGGGTTTTTAATAAAAGGACCAAGATAATAGAAGAGACCTTAAACATTAGTTTTCTTGAAAATACACCTAATGTGAAAGGAAATGGACCAGACTGGATTTTTGATGTTGATTCTTTGACAATATCTATGAATTATGTGCCAGTTATGGCAGAAAATCAAACTAATGCTATTGCAAGAATCAAAGATAACATTATTGCAGGCTAAGTTGAAAAGAAGAAAGAACTTGAACAAGAGTATATCTTAATACCTTTCTACACAACTGATCCATTTATCTCTAAAGGTCCTAAGGCAAGTGAAGTAGATGCTGGTGAAGAGCATTCAAAAGAAGGTACAAGTGGAGTTTCAGATAATTGTGGGCAAGATAATCAAGTCAAAGGAAATGATTTTGAAAGTGAGTTTGAAAGGTTACTTCAACAGGAAAAGCAAGATGGATCAACTGTTAATACTGCTAGTTCTCCTGTTAATACTATTGATCAAGAAGATACTGTTGTTGATGAAAATGTAGTCATTGGATGTTCTTATGATCCTAATATACCTGAATTGGAAGATACTGGTATATTTGATGGTGCTTATGATGATAAAGACTTTGCTGCAGAAGGGGATATGAAGAACTTGGAAGACTCTATGCCTGAAAGTCCCAATGCAACAACAAAAGTTCATAAAGATCATCTTGTTGAACAGATAATTTGAGATCTACATTCTGCACCTCAAACTAGAAGAATGACCAGGATCAATGAAGAACATGGTTTGATTTCCTCAGTCCATAAGCTTAGGAGAACAAATCACAAAGACTTTCAAAATTGTCTGTTTGCCTGTTTCTTATCTCAAATGGAACCCAAGAAACCTATCCAAGCTCTAAAAGATCCAAGTTGGGTGGAAGCAATGCATGATGAACTTATACAGTTTAAACTGCTAAATGTATGGACCTTAGTAGATTTGCCTAGAGGAACGTAAGCAATTGGCACAAAATGGGTTTTTAGAAATAAAAAGGATGAAAGAGGGATCGTGGTCAAGAACAAAGCCAGACTGGTTGCTCAAGGGCATACACAAGAGGAAGGTATTGATTATGATGAAGTTTTTGCAACAGTAGCAAGGATCAATGCTATAAGGTTATTTCTGGCTTATGCTTCCTACAAAGATTTTGTAGTTCATCAAATGGATGTCAAGAGTGTTTTTCTATATGAAAAGATAGAAGAGGAGGTTTATGTCTGTCAACCTCATGGTTTTGAAGATCTAGACTTTCCAGACAAAGTCTACAAAGTAGAAAAGGCACTATATGGACTACATCAGGCCCCAAGAGCATGGTATGAGACATTGTCAACCTATTTACTAGACAATGGTTTTCATAAGGGACAAATTGATAAAACATTGTTTATCCAAAGACATAAAGATGATATCCTGATAGTACAAGTTTATGTTGATGATATCATCTTTGGGTCAACCAAGAAAAAGTTGAGTATTCAGTTTGAAAAGTTGATGCATGATAAGTTCCAAATAAGCTCTATGGGAGAACTTTCTTTCTTTTTGGGACTTCAAGTTCAACAAAAGAGTAATGGCATTTTTATCAGCCAACATAAATATGTGGCTGAGATTTTAAAGAAGTTTGATTTTGCCATAGTGAAGACAGCAAGCACTCCAATGGATCCCAACAAAGCATTAATCAAGGATGAAGAGGCTGAAGATGGAGATGTTCATGTATATAGATCAATGATTGGATCATTGATGTACCTTACAGCTTCTAGGTCTGACATAACATCAGCTGTTTGTGCTTGTGTAAGATTTTAAGTTACTTCAAAGACTTCATATCTTCATGCTGTGAAGAGAATCTTCAAATACTTAAAAGGTCAACCTAGACTGGGCCTTTGGTATCCTAAAGATTCACCATTTGACTTGAAAGCATTTTCTGACAGTGATTATGCTGGAGCTAGCCTTGACAGGAAATCCACAACAGGAGGTTGTCAATTTCTTGGCAAGAGGTTGATTTCATAGCAATGTAAAAAGCAAACAATAGTTGCAAATTCCACTACTGAAGCAGAGTATGTTGTTGCTGCAAATTGTTGTGGACAGGTGTTATGGATCCAAAATCAAATGCTTGATTATGGATTCAACTTCATGAACACCAATATTTACATTGACAATGAGAGTACCATATGTATTGTAAAAAATCCAGTGTTTCACTCTAAAAGCAAGCACATAGAGATATGACACCATTTCATCAGAGATTCTTATGAGAAGAAGTTAATTCAGGTGATCAAGATTCACACAGACAATAATGTTGTAGATCTTCTCACAAAGGCTTTTGATGTTAGCAGATTCAACTTTTTGAATGTTAGCATTGGTTTACTTAATCTCTAAAGAGGAATGTGTTAGATTGATGACAACAATGGAGTTTATGCAATTAAGGTTAATACTGGTTCTTCAAGAGTTAATGTTGTTGGTATGATTTAATGCTGCTAGGCAAAGGATAAGTGCTGCCAGTTTAACTTTATACTGCTATCATTGGAATTAATACTGGTAACTGCTACTACAAACTTAATGCTGGTATTGACAGTTTTTCACTTTTATTCATAGATTGTACATAGATATGGATCCTCATGAATTCTCATGTGTCTATCTAGTCTTTCATAGTGTGCATCTGATTAATAGAGGCATGTTGTTGTATAATTTTTGAAGACAAAGTTAAAACTGTTAAGGTATATATTAATGCTGTTAGATAAAAGTTTCCACTGCTAAGTATAATTAGTGCTACTAGTTATACTTAAAACTGCTAGTTTAAACTGTTGATTAAAATACATTCTATTAATCAAGAAAATACTTTGAAATGTGTATGTTTGGATTTGAACTAACATTTGCAGGATATGCATATTGGATGCCTGATAGTAAGTGATTCATCCATGAAGTATTGTTTGAGGGGAGGTAAATGGTGCTTAAAAGAACAAAAGAGAAGGAAATGGTTCATCAATCAAAAGTATCAAAAGAGGTCGGGACACTAAGGTACCTCAGTCTGGTGGTCCCCCTACAAAGGTTAGTAATAAGGCTGTCTATAAGGAGTAGGGTGAGAGAATGGAAAGGGCTGCCACTACTGCTTCTAGCTTAGAGGCAAAGCAGGACAGTGGTAACATAAAGTAAGACCTAATCCATGGCAATGCTTAATGAGTCAACTCCTTAGGGAATTGGTTCAGGTAGTGGTCCCAGGTGCCAAAAAACCATATGGGGGATGCAGAGGCTCAAACTAGGTCTGAGGCTGCATCTAAAAGTCCAATGATCCACCTCTCTCAAGAGTTAACACACTTGGAAGTAGGGAGGACAGTATGAAAATGAATGAATTAATGGAATTTTGTACCAATTTGTGAGATATTGTGAGGAAAAGAAAAGAGAGAATCAGTGAGCTTAAAAACAAAAAGAGAGCTGTGAGTGAGTTAGTAAGGAAAAGAAAAGAGAGATATTATGAGCTTAAAAACATAAAAAGAGTTTTGAGTGAGTTGGTAAGGAAAAGAAAAGAGAGATATTGTGAGATTAAAAACAGAAAGAGAGCTAGTGAGATTCAAAGTTAATGATAGATATGCTTTTTGGAATAACACTGGAGTTTATGCTGTCAACAACTTACTGCTGCTATTAACAGTTCTTAATTTTTAATTCATGGGTTGTGCATAAATATGGTCCTCATGAACTCTTACAAGTCTATCTAGTCGTTACTAGTGTGTTTGTGTTGAATAGAGGCATATTGTTGCATAATCATTAAAGAAAGAATTAGTACTGTTAGGTGTTTCGTTACTAGTGTGTTTGTGTTGAATAGAGGCATATTGTTGCATAATCATTGAAGAAAGAATTAGTACTGTTAGGTGTTTCTTAATGTTGTTGGGTATGGAATTAAACTTTACTGATGATTGGAATTACTACTGCTAGGCTTCACTTACTGCTGCTAGTTCAAGTTTATGCTGCTGAGGGTGTTTTCCATAAATATAAACGATTTCTTCAATTAAGAATTCATTTCTTTCATAAATCGTTTTCTATCATTCCAAAACCATCTAAATCATAAACCCTAACTCAATTCCATCATTTGTTACAATAACCCATCACAATGTCGTCATCTAAGTTTACTGAAACTCACAATCTTGTCGCATTTTTGGAGAAGCCTGTTGAGAGTGAAGGTTTTGAGCAGATCATTGATTTTCTCAACGCAAGTTCAATTAATTATGCACTCACAATTAACCCAACTATCTATCATTCTTGTGTTCAACAATTTTGGGAAGCGGCCAAAGTCAAAACGGTCAACGATGAAGTTCATATACAAGCCCTAATTGACAAGAAGAGGGTTGTTATTACTGAAGCCACAATTAGACGTGATCTTAAGCTTAGGGATGCTGACGGAATTGCTTGTCTACCCAATGAAACTATCTTTGCAGAATTGGCACGAATGGGGTATGACAAAATTACTCAAAAGCTTACTTTTTATAAAGCATTCTTTTCACCTAAGTGGAAATTCATGATACACACCATACTACAATGCCTTAGTGCTAAATCTACAGCCTGGAATGAATTTAGCAGCACTATGGAAACTGCTATCATATGTCTAGCTACTGCTCAAAAGTTTAATTTTTCTGGGTACATTGTTGAGAGTATGGTAAAGAATTTGGAAGCTGGTGTTTAGTTCTATATGTTTCCAAGGTTTGTTCAAGTGTTTGTGACAAAACAATTAGGTGATATGTCACATCACAAGAAGGCTTTTGCTGCCCCCTCTTTAACCAAGAAGGTTTTGCTAATATGAAGAGAGAAGGCAAAGGATTTTCTAAGGTTATTATACCTTTATTTGATACTATGATGGTTCAAGTTGCTGCAGAGGTTGGCCCTGATCTTAATCAAAACCATTTACCCACAGCCCAACCAAAAGTCCAAGAGGAAGCAAAGAAGGGAGGTTGAGGTTTTTTCTACTGTACCTACTACATCTTCCAATGATCCACCTCATAGTGGTGAGGATAGTATGCAACTCAATGAATTGATGCTTTTTAGTACTATTTTACAACAACAAGTTCTTGACTTACAAAAGGCAAAGGATGCTCAGAGAGAGGAGATTACAACTTTAAAGAAAAGAGTAAAGAAGCTTGAGGGTAGGAGGAAGAAGAGATCTTCTGGTTTGAGAAGACTAAAGAAGGTTGGTATGGGTGCTAAAGTTGTATCTTCTGATGATGAAGGTTTGGTTGCTAAGGAGGACCAAACAGGGGAGGAATGATGAGGAAGAAATGGTGTTTGATGTGGATGTTGATCTACAGGGTGAGGAAGTCATAGTAGATGAAGCACAAAAAGTTGTTGAAGAAGTGATTGAAGACATTACTACTGCTAGGAAAGAAGAAGCAATTAGTACTGCTCCTCAGGTTACAACTGCTCCAATTGCTTCTGTTGAACTTACTTTGGCTCAAACTTTAGTAGAGATTAGAAATGCTGCAAAACCTAAGGTTAAAGGTATTTCAATAGTAGAACCAAGTGAGGCAACAACAACAACAACAAAAATAGTACAATCTTTAGG
>BQNB010015020.1:0-72469 GCA_026074375.1 Tanacetum coccineum
TCACTAAATGAAGAAAAAGTGAAGAAAATTATTAAAAATAAAAGCCCTAATTTTTATCTCTTTATAAAAGTTTAATTAAATTAATTAAAAATCAAACCTAAATACTACGTGAAATTAATAAACTTTAATTAAAAAACTTAACTAAGGACTAATGGTGCAAAAACCTAACAAACTAACGGAGGGACTAACTGAAAAACAATTAAAATCGAAAAGTTACACTTTCTACCCTGAGAATCTATCCCGATCACAAACTAAGTCCAATAAGCATTCGAAATTTTAAAGAGCTTAAAATGAAAAACTCAAAGAAGCAAAGTTGTAAAGGAAGCTAGGGAGAACAACTTTAACAAAAGCATTATAGTCTGAAACTCAAAGATAAGCTCTAAAAGAGCTTATTAATAAGCTGTTACAGAAACTAGGGGTTTGGGCTAAGTTTTACTAAAACAGCGATTGTGAGCTAAAATAAAGCTTAAATTTAAAAAGGAAAAGTGATTTAGAAAGCTAATGATGTGCTTAATCTAAAAATGCAAAGAAATTAAAGCTTAAACTACTTTTATGCTACTGAAATTGATCAAGAACTAAGCAAACTAAGGAAATAAGCTAGAAACTGCAGATAAAGACTTAAAATGTATTAAGCTATATTAAAACTTAAATCCTACTGAATTTGATAAGCTAAATCTTAAAATTACTGTTCTAAATCGAGCTTAGAACACAGCAGTACTAACTGAGGTTAGTACTGCTAGTGTAAATATTCAGCAGTACTTTCAAGTGAAAGTACTGCTGAACTTTTTACACTAGCAGTACTAACCTAAGTTAGTACTGCCGTGTTCTTAGCCTAATTTAGATAAGTAATTTTAAGATTTAGCTTATCAAATTCAGTAGAATTTAAGTTTTCATAGAGCTTAATACATTTTAAGTCTTTATTTGCAGTTTCTAGCTTATTTCCTTAGTTTAATTTAGCTGTCAAAAGTCATAAAAACCTGAAAATTCCAAAAACAGTAGGAACTTAAGTAGAGTCTAAATTTGTTAATTCAGCCTTTAAGTCTAGATTTTATAGCTTAATTAGATAGATTATAAGTAGTTTTATAAGTCCTTAAAGTTTTAGAGTCTAGTTTAGCCTTATAAACCTTTAAGCTCATTTGGAATTTGTGCTCTCTTGCTTATTTTCTGAGTTTGCTTACTTCATGATCAATTTCAGTAGCATAAAAGTAGTTTAAGCTTTAGTTTCTTTTCATTTATAAAATAAGCATATCATAAGCTCTTTAGAACTTCTTTCCTTTTTCATTTTGATCTAGTTTTGAGTTTTCTATAGCTTATTTTCTAAAACCAAGGGATAAGCCCTCCTTTCTGTAACAGCTTAAAGATAAGCTCTTTTAGAGCTTATTTGTGAGTTTCAGCCCAAGTAGCCTTTATTAATCTTGTTCCCCCTGTCTTCCTTTACAACTTTGCTTCTTTGAGTTTTTCATTTTAAGCTCTTTAAAATTTCGAATGCTTATTGGACTTAGTTTGTTGTCGGGATAGATTCTCAGGGTAGAAAGTGTAACTTTTCGATTTTCATTGTTTTTCAGTTAGTCCCTCCGTTAGTTTCTTAGGTTTTTGCACCATTAGTCCTTAGTTAAGTTTTTAATTAAGTTTATTAGATTTAATTAGTAATTAGGTTTAATTTTTAATTAGTTTAATTAAACTTTTATAAAAAGAAAAAAAAATTTAGGGTTCTTATTTTTAATAATTTTCGGCAATTTTTCTTTATTTAGTGTAATTTTAGTTTGTCTACTTGCTTATTTGTCATTTATTTGTTGCTTTTTAATTAAATAGTAATAGCTTATCCAAAATATCTTTGCTTCATTCAAATCAGGATCCGAACTTAAAACGTGGTTTCAATTTCACTAGTCATTGGGGAAACGACCCGGGTGATCATACTTGCCCGGTTTAATATACGTATTATATATTATATTATATATATTTTTGAGAGTGAATTTTATCAAGGGTAACTTGGTAATTTTCTTAATTTCTCTTTTAAAGTATTATATTTTATATATATTTTACGTGTGTGTAAAACTTGCAATCAGTTTTTGGCGCCGCTGCCGGGGACTAGTGTCTACGATTCCTACGTTTTTGTTCACTCGAACTAATCTAGGGCAACATTTAAGTAGTAGCACAATTGCTCGGTCGTATTAGTTTCTATCAAAGCTTGGAAATGATACACATCTCCACCGCTAAAGCTAAAGAAGAACAAGTCAAAAGCTAAATTAGGTTAAGAAGGCTTACAGTTGATCATTCAACAGTCTTTCACCATAAGTACCACACCAACAAGGCAGGTGTATCGTATATACATAGCCGTAACAACGGAATAGACATATACAATCCGAACACATCCCTGTTCATGTTTAACCAGCGGTTAGAATGAAGAATGATATAGGGTAGGGACCTTCCAGCTTTCACCAAAAGTCATCATCCAACAAGGCAGCTGAGACATGCATACATGGCCGTAATGACAAAATAGACATGCATGCTCGAACAAGTCCTCATTCTAGTAGACACTAAGGTTAGTTACTAGGAAAGGGAAGTAAAATGGTTGTTAAATAAAATTCACAAAACAAATAGATTAAGACAACAATAAGGTGCGGTGCTAATTTTATTTTTTTTTATTTTTTTTTTTTATTTATTTTTTTTTTTTTTTTTTTTGTATTTTGTTTTGTGTAAACTTTCTCTGACCGTTCCATGACAAAGACTCAAATATATAGACAGACGCCTTACAGAAATGACAAAGACAACCAAAGTTGACGTTCCAAAACGGTCAACTTCCCTTACATCCCGCTCTTTACATACTTTTACACAAGTGGTGATATCGGCCACTTTTTACAAAACTTAATATCGTTGATTTTTGTAATATATCAACGAATAATCGATCCTTCTAAGTGATTCCTTCGGTATAAACTTCTTTTTGAAATGACTATTTTTCTTCCTCCTCTTTTTTTTTGCTTTTTCTCCTTTTCCATTTTTTTCATAATACATAATAAACCTCGGTTTGATTCCATCGTCTTCACTTTCATAATCTATCCAGATAATCTTTTCCTTGTAGTACTTCTTCATCGGACATAATTCTTAATAGCGAAAAGTAGCAAAACTTACGAGCTACATATTTTCCCATTGCATTGTGCAATTTCTCGACCATTACAAAGATAGAAAATTTTCACTTTGACACAGGAAATACAAGACTTTACACGAAAGCAACTAGAAACATAGAGAAATAGGCTTAATCTACACGTAGGCCTAAGGTCAAAGGTGCAACGAAACATATAATATGATGTACAAAAAGAAAGGAATGGCTCAACAGGTTGTTCTAGGGGATTTTACTCTAGAAATGAGAGTAATCAAGGGTTACACATGAGTTAACTAACCAGTGAAGTTAGTTATTTTTATGACATGAAGGCTATTTGGTTTATTCTTAGAATTTATCAGTGTAAACATGTGTTTCTTTCCATCTAAATCCATAGTACTAATCATGGCGGTCTCGAGTGATATACCAGGCCAAGTTCTAAAGTCCACTACATCACCGACACACTTATAATTTTGTGGAATTAGTAGACAGTTGGAAACGGAATAGGCTTAATTCTCACAATATGTATCAAGGTTATAGTGCGCTAGGTAATGTAACAAGGAGATTTTACAAAAGTCATGCTGAAAATTTTTAAATTTTGACAATTTCTAAGCACTTTGCATGTTATTTTGTAAAAATGAAGTCAAGTACGTTCTAATTCTCCACCCACCCCTTCCGGGGTCCCCCCCCCCACCCCCCCCCCAAATAATCCACACCCCCACACACCACCCTAACCTAATTAAATTATACAACGTTATCGTTGTATAGATAAAACAATTAAATAATAAGGTAAAATAGAATTAGAACAGAAAACTCTCTGATGTTTTGCTCGTGATAATTCTCCATGATGAGTTCTTTGAGCAAAAAGTGTGTTGACTAGCTTCATGAATGCCCATGAGTCCAACAGAAGTCTTTTAGCATATACCAATATATAGTTTCTGCAAGGTCTTGTAAAGAAGATTAGAAGACAAGTGCAAATTCTATCTCGCTACAATGGTACAAGAAAACAATTAAACACACAACTGTACAGGGGTCAATACGACGTATCCCAAACCCTAGGATACGCCGTATTGTTCCTGTAGAAACAATTAAATTACTGGAAATTAAATAATCAAGTTTTAAAACTGATAACGTCCAGACATACATACGCCGTATCCAGAAAGGTTTGATACGTCGTATGTAATGTCTGAGAAGACAGACTCGTGCAGAAAATTAAAATTCAAACAATTAAAATGACCGGGTTGTCTCCCGGGAAGCACTTTTGTTTCAGCCGGTCTTTAAGTTCGACCTTTTCCTTTACTTCATTCCTTTCATTCATCCTCCATAATTCGCTCGCAATTATTCCCGAGAGCGAATCTCTTCATAATCCTTTGGCATGATGCGTACTTCTTGCAAAATTTCATGCCGAGCACAACGTCTTTTGTCATATCATCATCGTCAATGATGGTAAAACCTGAAATAATAGAAAAACTTCCAACGAAAACAGGTATATCGATCAAAGTCCCGGCATGACTCTTCCCTTCATCCTTGTCCCCAAATATGGAATAGTAAAAACTTTTAGACATTAGGTTAATGGGCAAGGAAGGGAGGAGGTCAGTGATAACATACTTATACCCGATTACACAAGAAAATTCCATCTTATAAGAGCCGGTTTTAACAAAAATTGGTACAAAATCATCTCGATCCATTTTAGTTTCTAAAGGTGTATCCAAATCATTTAGTTCTATGTAGCCACCATAAATTTGGTCGAATGATTCATCACCCTCCCCGATAAAGTTTGTTTTTGAATCAAGACTTTTTATAACGAAGACCCTTTTGATTATGCTAGTGGTGGGTTTAACACTTTTAAAAACAAATTTTTCTTCCCCGACCCTTAAAGTAATCTTCCTTTTGAAGACATCGATCTTGGAATGGACAGTTGACAAGAATGGTCATCCGAGGATTAAAGGGACATCATTATCCTCGGTATGTTCAAGATGATAAAGTCTATAGGAAAAATAAATTTGCCTATCCTTACTAGCACATTTTTGGCAATACCCATTGGTTGTTTAATGGTTTGGTCAGCCAGTTTGATGGTCAACCTAGTGTGAGATAAAATTCCTAGACCAAGGTTGGTGTAGGTAGAGAATGGCATAACGCTCACACTTGATCCAAGGTCAACAAGAGCTTTATCAAAACAGATATTATGAATAAAACAAGGTAAAGTAAAGCTCCCTGGCTCTTTTTCTTTTTGAGGCAAAGAGTGATCATAAGTATCCATGATCTTAACATTTTGTGCCTCTCTCCAATCACCATAGCCGAAGTTTTACATTCGTCCTGGAAAAGGGACTGTTTCAGAAAACAGGCTTTTGTGTTGTGTGCCCAATACAGTGTATGGCTCATGCCTGATACGGTGTATCTTAGAGAAATCAGCATTAGCAGTTGAGATCGATTTAACTTGGTCTCGAGGGTTTGTCTCCGTAGAGCTGGGCAGGCTTCCAAACCCTCTCTCTGTATAATTGCTCATCCTTCCGATTATTGTATTACCAAGGGGTCCTGGGCGTGGGGGGGGGGGGGGTTCCCCCGTGGGGGGGGGGGGTCTTAAGGGAAGCTCCTTGGTTTCTTATGGCTGCATCGGTAGAAGCTCGAATATTCTTGATTATGTTTGAGTTTTCTTCATGCCTTATATTGTTCGCCATGATTTGGTCATGATTCTTTCAGGCTTGGACTCTGATCAGGAAGCGAAGAATTCCATTATTTCCGTAGGTAGAATCCTTAGCCCCTGCTCTCTAAAAAAAAAAAAAAAAAAAAAAAATACTGTCCTCCAGGTTGATAGGGTACACCAAACTGTGTATAGTAGGCTTCTTCCAAAATTTTCCCTTCTTCCTTTTGTGGACAATCTTTTGTATAGTGTGGTCCCTTGCATAGTTCACATCCGACCAAGCGGCCGTACACTTTTTCTCATTTACATTCTTTATTTCTCGCCGAGATTGTTTAGTTGGGCTTGGAATAGCACAAGCCCACACCACATCTCAAGGGTTTTAGTAAGCTTTCTAGGTCCCAAGAAGATGGTCCAGTGGTGCCATTTCTGAGAGATATCAGCCATCTCCTGCTTGGCGATTGTAGCATCACAACATTTTTGGAAGGTATGACACCTTTGAGTCCAGGATCCAGTCGAGTTGGAAAATCGAGCTGCGTTTGTAAAAAACGATAACTTCTGCATGTCGGTCAAATAATGTTGAAAACACTTCATCAGCAATCTTATAAATCTTCCCATGCGCAAAAAGGCTTTCATTGGGTTCCTATGTGGGAAGTTGTTAATTTCCCCATTTTCATTGCGGTGGCTGCAGGAGCACAGTATTTGTTTCAGAAACTTAAGTTTTTGTGAGGATCCCCCCCCCTAATCCAGGTTGTAATTGATCTGATGGCTGGTTTTCCTTAGCCATCTACCTTCAGCTCCATGTGAGGGATACTGGGAAGGCACGAAGCATGATTTGATCTTTGAGTTTACTTTTGGGATGTGAAATTAGTCAACAATCTCTAGAACCTTTTTGATGTGCTCGTTTGCATCTTCGTGTTCCGAGCCACTGAAAGTATTGTCATGAAGTTCTTTAAGAAATTGCCCCTTCAATTCAAAAGGGGTATCTTGGTTATCTGAGGCCTAATAACGCCCGACCCATAATATCCACGGTTTTGCTCATATTACAGCTCACATCTTGTTTCCGTCATTGTTTCTCTTCCCTTCCTCTTATGTTCTTTGATGTCAAAAATGTGATCGAACTCAGGTGAATTCGATTCTATGAGACTAGGTGTATTGAAAAGCCTCCTTTTTGAGCGAAATTTCTATTCCGGGTTTTCAAAAGGTAAAAGTAGTTCCTTGGTCAAACTTCTTGTTCTCACTTATTGGAGCTGCAAGTAAATGGTTGATGGATGAAACTAATAGTTCTATTACTACTTGGGTAGATCTAACTTATTTTTTTTGGGAATATTATCCACCTTCTCGTACTGGCAGAATAATGGAAGGTAATGAAGCTAACACAAAAGTCGAATGGGATCTAACTAATATTGAATTCAGGTCCTAGTTAGCTTCAAAATTTCGCAACTATAAGATTATGGATCGATATACTAAGAATGCTTTATGGGATTATTCGAGGATAGGAGATGATGAAGAGGTGATAATCGATGATGAACTTGATGAAAGAAAATGAGATTGCTCAAATCTTAAGGATCGATATGATATATTCCACTTCGAGACCCCTCTATGCAAAACATTTAAGGAGTTTAATTATCTCCTCAAGATTGATGATGATGTGCTTATTGAAGATATACCTGGATTTAAAACTTAAGAAGAATATAAAGATGATTGGATCTACAAGTGGAACAATGGAATACCATGGGTCGATGAAAAACCATGGGTTGATGAGGGGGTCTAGACTGAACCTATTGATAATATTAATCATGAGTGCGAGCCACTTTGTTTCAAAAATAGGACTACTGAATGGCCTACTTGTAACTGGAAGAAAGATGGATATTGCAACACGGGAGACTTACCTAGAATGATTCGAGAAGGCAACTCAATTCGCTATCAAGATTATGAGCGGTATGACACATTAGAAGAACGAAGCTTTGATTAACAAAGGCATCTTGGAAGAACCAATGAATGTAGAGGAAGAATCAAGTAAAGATCCACCCATTCACGAATGGAAGGATTATGAGCATACAACTTATATTGAAACCAATGTCCATTCTAACCAAAGCACTTACAATGATGTTTGTCAAATATATACGACTCGTACAATTAGTGATGATGGTTCTCAAAATAAAAAGGAGTGGTTTGACGAACATGAGCTTATGGAAGATGCCGATGATGAAATCGGTAATTTAGAAGACTACTTGAATAAAAAAGAACCTCTTTACTATGTTAACGAAGAAAATGAAAGATCCAAGGAAAGAAGGTGCAAGCTACTTAGAATTCCTTACGTGAAACCACCAACTTTCAAATACAAAAAGTTTAAGGTAATTAAGTACTCATTTAGACCAGTGGAGGAATATGTCGCTATCAAGGAATATGAATATGACATTTGGGTCTGAACCGAAGAAAACGTGTCTCAAGTCTACCATGATATTTTTCGTAAGAAGGACGAAGGATGGTCCGTGACACATACCAAGTAGACGCTGGAAGGAAGTCTAAATTAAAGACTTTTCTGTAAACAAAAGTGCTTGCCAGGAGATAACCCAGAATGTATTTTCAATTTTGTTATCGAGTCTGTCTTCCCAAGTTATCAATACGGCATATCCAATCCCGTGGATACGACGTATCGACCTAACCTGGACGTTATCTATTTTATTTTTCTGCACTTTAAAACTTTATTGTCAGACTTATCGATACGATGTATTCCTAACTATGAATACAACGTATTCGACCTCTGACCGTACTTAGCATTATTTTCTTACAGGTTTTAATATGGCGTATCCTGAAACGTAGATACGGCATATCGACATCCTGTACAGTTTTAGTTTTTAGTTTTTATTTTGTTTTCTAACCAACGATTATTCGAAATAGAATTATTTTAGTTTTCTGAGCATTAATACAAAAACTTACTAAACGAGATGAATGAATTTGGTGTGCTTATTTTATGGAATTCATGTGTGTTGTATTCATGTTGGTATTCAGATGCTTTTACAACACACATTCTTGCTCATATACGCAACAAGGAGGATCATACCGAGCAAATCTCATGGGAGTTTTTTGTTCTAATTCTTTAATTTCCTGTTTTTCATGTTATATTTATACAATGTGGGATTGTATATCTCAATTGGGGGAGGAGAATTAGAACATTATTTGTCCTTATTTTTACAATAATATGCCTAATTTATGCTCAAATTTAAAAAAAAAATTAGCATATGTTTGTGAATTATTAGTTACATGACCCGCACACATAACCCTTACTTCCATATTGTGAGGATTTAGCCTATTTCGTTTCCTAATTTTTACCCAAAATTCCACAAATATATGAGTGTGCCGGTGACTGTAGTAAACTTTAGAACTTGGCTTGGTATACTATTCGAGACCACCATAATAAGTACTATTTTAAATAGATGGAGTGACCTTTCTAAACTGGTAAATTTCTAGGATTACATCAAAAAACCTATACATATTGTGATATTAACTAACCACATTGGTTAGTTAACCCCCATATAAACCCTTTTGTTTACTCTTATTTTTAGAGTAAGATACCCCTATAAAAACCTGCTGAGCTATTCCTTTCATTTTCTTACACCACCAAAAATTTGTTTTGTTACACCTTTACACCTTTGCTTTCCCTGTAGATTAAGTCTTTAATCGGTTGCTAGTTACTTTAGTGTAAAAGTATGTATTTCATGTGTTTGTGTGTGTATTTTCTATCTTTGGTTAGGTCAGGAAATTGTACAATGCAATGGGAATGTGAAAGTAGTAGTTGTCTTTTATTTTTTGTTTGTTTACTACTTTCACTAGTATGATCGGAAATAGAATACATACTTATCATGTTCGTGAAGTGGTGAAATTTTACACCCAAAATTTGTTTTCTAGTTATGTTCATTAGTTTTATTTTTAGTTCTTAGTGATGAAAAAAAATTCAAAAAAATCAGAAAAATACAAAAAAAGATGTTGTAGAAGTATTGATTGTAATTAGATTTGGTACGAAATATAAAACCAACTATGTAAACGTATGTATAAAGTGGCAAAAAAAAAACAAAAATGATAAAAAGAAAGTCTCCCTAGAGTTGTAATTAGGATGATTGGGAGTTGACCGTTATGTGAAATGCCAACTTAGGTTGTTTTCATTGATCTATTAATCGAGATATTCTTTAAGTCTGATTTATGTCTTCAAAAGCGTTGATTATTCCGTGTTAGAAACGTGATTTAGTCTACCAATTTGTGTCTTTAACAAAGGATGCTCTGGAAAGTAACTAGCTACACTTGTGCCTGAGGACTACATCTATTTGCTATTCATTTTCCTTTAACAAAAATAATTTCCCTTCCTAATTCCTCTCCTTTGGGTATTACTCGAATGAGGGATGTGTCAAGTCATGCATGTCTACTCTTCGTACACGCCTATGTATGTGTGATTTTTGTTTGCCTTGTTTGGATTTATTAACTATTGGAGAAAGAGTTAAAAATTCATACCCTTATTACGTCTTTCGTCCAAAACCTTGGTTTTACGTCGTGAGGGGAAAGGAATTGCAAATCATGTATGTCTATCCCAGCATTACGGGTGTGTATATGTGGTTTATCGCCCTCGATGGTTTACGACTTTTAGTGAAGACTACCAATCCTATTCTTTATCTTATTCAAGTTAAGGTTTGAATGCAGTCATATGTGTCTATCCCATCGTTATGGGTGTGTATTAAGGTCCTTTTGCACCTTTTCTGGAATATTAGTATCGATAAAGATTGCTAAAGAGTGGATCAAACCCTTTAAAACCTTAAAAATAAAACCCAATGTACATTTATAGAAGTTGTTATGCTTAAAGGAAAAATCCTAAACATTCGTTTGGAAGACATTTTCATAAGAAAATCTAAAGTCTACTTGAGGACAAGTAGGATTCGAGTGGGGGGGGATATTTGATGACATCAAATAACGTCTATTTTATAGCATCATTTATCCTCTCTTTATTGCTCGTTTTACATTATTTATATATCAATTGGTACTTAATTGCTTATATTTATTAATTGCAGTAATTATCGAGCATTTAGTGAAGTTTAGCTAAAAAGCACGCATTTTGGAGCACAAGCGAAGAGTTCAAGAAAGTCTACTGATCTGACAACCAATACGCCGTATTCATATCAACGATACACCGTATATAATACTTTGGTCAACGAAGAAGAACCAACTGGTTTTACCTCAATACACCGTATCCAGCAAGAAGATACGGCGTATCCGTGCCCTAACTTCACAAGACATCCATGACGATCAAGAGAGCTATATGCCGTATCCAGAAGAGCTCATACGCCATATTCATGGACAATCCAAGAATATTCTGGAATATATTATTCGTGGAGCCCACGCCAAGTTACCCTAATACGCCGTATTAAACCATTTCAATACGGCGTATCGACTGCTTTCCAGACTCTATAAATACAAAACCCTAAAACTCGTTTTAGGTATGCTGTTAACCACCAAGTTCGATTCTCTGAAGATCTAAGAAGCCAAGAAGGTCTTGCAAAGTGATCCAATCCATAGGAAAACCCTTGTAATCTTTATACTCTAATTACGCGTCCAGTTTTGTTACTTTAATCGTTCATCTATGACATTTGTATAAGTTTACAATGACTATCGGCTAATACCTTTAGGTATTAGCCATGATTATGATAATTTAATGTTTGGTTCTGTTTATGTTGATTGTTTGCTTATTCATTGTGTGTTTATTATGTTTATCAATTAATACTCGTTTATGTGCTTAATCATGTGTTTAACCTATCATTCAACTAGATCTAGATATACAAATAAAGCGTTAGCTAGAATCCGAGTTAGAACTACATGCAGCCGTTTATGTATCTAGAGCAATAGGAGAACAAATATTAACCTGTCTTTACCCTTGGTTTAGTGAATAGGTAGACTAGCAGGTGACCTAGGACTAACAAATAACGTTCTGATTCCTTGGGTAAATGTTGATCCTAATAGAATAGATCTTGCTTAACTTGTATAAGACTAAGTTGTATTGAATAAATCCAAAACAACTATGATAGAAACTTTGATTGTGAATATCAAAGACTATGCGGAATCTAGTTAATGATACTAAGAAGAATTTCAATGAAACAGTAATAAATAAGATTAATAACAAACATTTTATCAAACTTTCAGCCTCAATATAATACGAACACTCTTAATAGTGTTAGGGTTACAAAACCTTGAAGCTACAAAATAGATTGACAAAACAATGAAAAGATATCTGGATGTATATACATTATGCCCTGTGACCTCCTTTTATACACCAAGGAGTCCTACAAGGCTTACAATACTTTCCTAACTTATCATGATCTTCTAAACAAA
Organism: Tanacetum coccineum; assembly: GCA_026074375.1. Taxonomy (NCBI): domain Eukaryota; kingdom Viridiplantae; phylum Streptophyta; class Magnoliopsida; order Asterales; family Asteraceae; genus Tanacetum; species Tanacetum coccineum. The sequence continues at coordinate 12,111 of BQNB010015020.1, forward strand.
TAACTTATACGAATCTTTTACAAAAATATCTCATACTTATCCCGTAAGTAATCTTGATAAACAATCTTCATCTTTATCCTTTCTCTTGTCTTTATCCTTCTGACAGTAGAAACTCTTCTAGCAGTTGTAATCTTTCAGCAGTTGTAACCAGCAGCACTAACTGTGTACAAGCAGTAGTAACTACTTAGAATATTTTCTTCATTCTTCATCAGTAGTACTAAGTTACACTAGCAGTACTAACTTTATGCTAACAGTTGTAACTTTACTCAAGCAGTACTAACATATACTAGCAGTACTAAGTTACACTAACAGTAGTAACTTTTATACTAGCAGTATTGACTAGTTAGTAGTATTTCTTCTAAGTCTCTGAGCAGTCTTAACTTCTATTAGAAGCAGTAATATATACTAGCAGTAGTAACTGGCAGTACTAACTACTTAGCATATTTTTTTACTAATATCACTAACAGCACTAAGTTACGCTTAGCAGCAGTAACTCTAACCTTAGCAGCAGTAACTTCCAAACAACTTCAAAAAGTCTTTTAATCCTAACAATCCTCCCCTAAACTTGATGTTCATCTTCTGAATCTTCAAGTTTCTTGATTAAAAGCTTTATCTTTACTAGGAGGATGCATTCAAACATTTCTAGGATTCTTGAGCTGTTTTGTCATGAGCTTAAGAAGCTGATAACACATTTCATTCCAATGGTCAGCTTGAAGCTTCTTGTTGAGCATTTTGGTGATTGTTGCAGGTGTAAGTGGATATCTCTTTTCTACCAGCATAAAATCTCACAAAATGTACTCCACTTAAAGAAAATAGCTTCCAAACTGTTACTTTATGTCCTTGTAGATTCCTCCACACTTCACTTTCTACATCAGGTTTAAACATCACTTTCAGATCACCCCATAACACTCTCTCATAGCCCTCCTCTGGCCTTGTTAACCCATGCTTAGCTTTAACCAACTTCCAGAGAGTTTCCAAGTCTTCTCTGTCAATATTCTGAAGCATCTGAATCATTGATGAGTACCTCTTTGAACTTCCATAAGCTCTTATGATTTGAAAGTATCCCATCTTTCCTTCTTTGATGATTTTCCAGTCATCAATGATTGGAGGCTTAGTGGCTAGAGGTATAGCATCAATTGCTACCTCATCATCAGGAACTATCTCCATATGCTTTTTCATCTCTGCTTCTTCTTGATCATCATCTACTTCAACTTCTACATTCTCATCTAACTTTTGCTTCTTTAAATTTTTAGATTCAAGTTCTTCTCCTCCTCTTTTATAACTTCCTTCTGTTCTTGTCTCACTGCCTTTCACTAACTCTGTATCCATGTCTACAAATGTGTTTACTCTTTTCATTTCTTTGTCAAATAACATCTGAATATCCTCAAAGCTTTTGGTCTTCAATTGATTATGCTTGTATCCAGCCATGTTTTTTAGATAAGTAGACATTGTATTTCTCTTTTGAGCCTTAGTTGGTGGTTTTCTTCTCTGCTCTTCTGCTCTAAGTCTTGCAAAATGATTCTTCCTTTTTTCATGAGCTCCACAAACAATCTTGACTTTTCTTCAATAGTCAATTCTCCTTGCTCTTTTACCTGTAATCTTGCAGCTAGCTCATAATCTGCATCCATCATAGCTTGAACATCATCCCATTCAGCAATGTTTGCATCTTCTTCTCTTTGTCTTGCAAGCTTCTCTTCTTCTTCCAATTCAAGATCTAATTGAGCTTGAAGTTTTTGAGAAACCTCCTTATCAAACATAATCTGATATTTCTTCTTCAAAGGTTTTTTAGGCTTAACTATTTTTGCCTTGCCTTTGTCTTTAGCCTGTGGAAGCTGTAATGGTTGTGAAGGTGATGTTGTTGTTGTAAATTCACTTGGTTCTTGAACTATAACCCCTTTAGCCTTGGGTTTTGCAGCTTTGATCTCTATTAAAGTCCGAGCCAGGGTCCAAGATCAATCCATCAACAGTTGTTGTTGTAGTACTGTCGGTAGTAACTTCAGCAGTACTAACTACAACATTAGCAGTAGTAACTACTTCACCAACAGTAGTAACTGGGTCAGTAGTACTAACATCCTTTTCAGCCATATCAACCTCTTTCTCTGCCATATCTTGTTCATTATCAAGAACACCAGTATCAAACACTAAATTATCACCATACATCTCTTGAGTCTCATCAACTAATGTAACCTCTGCATCTTAGACAATTTCATCAATTTTCCTCCCCTGTTTGGATGCATTCTCCTGATCACCTAAACCTTAATCTTTAGAGGAAACCACTCTTGTAGATCTACCAACCTTGTATAATCTTCTGAGCTTGTGATTTCTTGACCCTCCTTTCTTTTCCAACCTCTTAACCCTATCCTTCAATTCAGTAATCTCTGCATCTTCAGAGGTCTTTGTTTTCTCCAAGTCAAGAACTCTTTGTGATAAGCTGGTACAAAGTTCCATCAATTCATTTAGTTTCAGTCTATCCTCACCACTGAGCAGTGGATCATTGGAATATGTAGGTGCACTTGCCACATTTTCAGTATCATCAGTTACAGGTTCTGTAGGACCACTAAGTTGAGGATCCTCAATGTCTTTTCTCTGTTTCCTTCTAGACTATTTCTTCTGAGGTTTAGATGTTGATGGTTGAGTAGTAGTGGGTGTATGATGGCAATCAGTTGGTATCTCTGAACCTTTACCTACTTGTTCTTGTGCTTGAACAATCATGGTTGGAAATAAAGGTGTGTCCCTACCAAAGAAGTCTTTTCCCTGCCTCTTAATATTAGCAAAGACCTTCTTAGTGTGATAAGGTATAACATAAATCTCTTTATGTTTGGACATTCGTTCAACTTGTTTATCCAGGAATACTTGCACAAACCTTGGATACATTAGAAATTTAACCCCACCCTCCAAGTTCTTCACCATATTATCAAAAATGTACTTGGAAAAGTTGAATTTTTGGTTTGTGGCAAGACAGATGACAACAAAGGCCATAGTGCTACTAAATTCGTTCCAAGCAGTAGTCTTAGCACTAAGGCATTGCAGAATTGTATGGATAAGAAATTTCCATTGAGGTGAAAAGAAAGCTTTATAGAATGTAAGCTTTTGTGTAAGATTTTCATACCCCATGAGTGTCAGTTGTTCAAAAATTGTAGCATTTGGAAGACATTCAGTACCTTCATCATCTTTTAATTGAAGATCACTTCTTACACTTGTCTCAGTGATGATCACCTTCTTCTTATCTACTAGGGCTTGTATCTGCACTTCTCCATTAATAGTTTTCACCTTTGCAGTAGCCTAGAATTGCTCAATACATGTAGTATAGATTGTGGGATTAACCGTTAACGCATATTTGATAGGATGTGCGTTCAAAATATTCACAATTTGCTCGAATCCATCACTTTCAGTGGGTTTATCTAAGAATGTAACCATGTTGTATGTTAGGAATTATATTTGAGTTGATAAGATAAAACATATGAAAGATGAAGGACTTAAAAGACAAAGGAGGAATTCTTTAAAAGATGGAAGATTACAGAAGATTTCCTAGAAGATAATTATAAAAGTTAGGAAGATTTAGTTGTTTCCTAATACTTATCCTTTGTAAACCTAATATCTCTAGTATATAAAGAGATATAGGTCGTATAGTTTTCTGTGTGTCAAGATGTAAACACCAGAAAAGTGTGTGTGTTCTAGGCGTCAAGTTCTCTAAGGAGACGCCTAGGTTTAGTGTTTTAGCCTCAAGAATCTTATGATTCCTGTTAGATTAGGTAACCGTTCTACCATTTGATCAAGGTAGAATTGGGGCTTGTAGTAGTCATGTATCATAGAAGATAATGATGAAAAACCTTGTGTTAATAACAATGATTCTATGTATTGAATATTCCGCCTTTGTTATTAATTTATCCTAGATATAAGATCTAAACAATCTGAGCTTACAACGATTCTTTAGAACTTCACAATTGGTATCAGAGCCTCGTGGCTCTTGATCTAGGATATACAAGGTTGTTTTAAAGTCGTGTTTTTGATGAAAAAGAAGTAACCAATCTCTGTTTGGTGTATTGGTGATTTTGGTAAAGTTAGGGTTTTTTGCGACACTTTAAAGCGTCGTCTTTATACTTAAAAAAAGGCGACTATGATTATTTTTGGTGCAAGTTGTGTTGGTGAAAACTAGGGTTTTTCATTAAACCCTAATCTGGTCATGAAGATTAACCCTAATACAATAATAACGGAAAAATTCATGATGGCAGCATGGAGTTTTGAGATGATCATATGTCGCTGCTTGTTAATTCGATTGGTTCTGTTTACATAATTTTTGGTGAGCAAAGGTAAAATATTAATCAGTTTAAGGTTTTATTACATAAGTTACAGAAACAACTCCTCTAGGGTTTGTTATTTTATGTGCTCATGAAGAATCAGACTCAACCTATCATTACATATTCTTGGTCTAATTAATTAGTGTTTATTCGATCCTTAACGCAAGTACACAAAACACTAAAAAGGTTTTGTGCAAGTGGAGCAGTTAGCACTATGTGATCGTTAGAGAAGGCACAACAGATGGTCGACAGCAGTTTAGGATTTTTGGTTATCAGGTTAAGGTTTTCGAAGCAGATAAAGGATTTTCGAAACCCTAACAGGTTGTCGACATCAAGAAAAGAAAAAAAGTTGTTGTGTTTGTGTTTGTGTTCGAGTTTAGAGGAAAAGAAGTAGCAGTAACAGGTTAAAGGTATTATTTGTTTCTACTACCAATGAAATATTAGTACTACCTGTGTATTTCGAGTTTGTGGTTAATACTGTTGTGGATGTTTAGTTAATACTGATGTTGGATGTTGACTGCGTATTTGTGCTATAAATTAGGAGTATGTGCTAAAAGTTAACCTAATATATGGTATGTATATAGGTTGAATCAATGACTAGCAACATGGGCTAGTTATTATGAGGTTTGGGTTGACATTTAATGAGCTGCTATTAGACGTGAACTTAATTTGTTTTAGCAGTAATATTGATGGTGTGGAAAGGTCTGGTTAATGCTGCCCATATATATTGATGCTGCTTCGTGTTTTATTAGTACTGCTATCATGATTATTTATACTGTCAAGCTTTAAGAAGTTAATACTGCCAACAGTTACTACTGCTATCAGTTTGTTAATACTGCTCGAAGGTATTTGTACTGCTTTCTTTGTCCGAGAAATTTTTAATACTGTCAGTATCATCTGAGAAAAGTAGTTAATACTTTTAGTTGTACCCTATATCGGGTGACAAAGCATATTTTTGGTTCTCGGCTGAGTTATGTTTTTGGGTAACACCAGGAAGTTTTTGGTATTCGGACAACACAGAAACTCAAGGTTTAAAGGCTCATATTTATTGGTATAATTATTTACGAAGATGATTAATTATCACTTATTTAGAGTTGAAGTGGAGTTTCACATGTTTGTGTTTTATCATATCTTAAACGGAGCAACAACGTTTAGAGATAACTTGTTCGTTCTTTCAATGTTATGACGAAGACTTGACGAATCTAGCAAAAGTGTGTGATTTACAAACTTATGGTGCTCAATACTCACATTTGCTATCACTTTGGTTATGTGTCTCATAGAAGATGAGGATTTTTGTCAAGAGGTTGCGATCTACTTATATTTCACAGATTTATTTATAAGTTTGGAGTCACGTGGATAGTACAAGATATAAGACACAAGTTTGGGTTGTTCTACTTCAGCATCAAGTTTGTTATACTTAGTTTTCTTCATCAGTAATCATTACATAGAGCCTACAAAATTGAAGATTCAAGAAATGTTTAACATATGGGTTTCAGGGGAAGCTTATTGTTAAAATGTTTAACCATTTACATGCATCATCGAGGTGAAGGTTTTTACTACTGCTAGTCATTATTACTACTACTAGTTTAAGTTTCTACTACTCAAGTTCATTTATCTTAAGGCGCGTCATAGAGGGTAATTTGAGTTGTTGGAAGGCTGGATTAGAAGTGTGATAGTGGTTTGTGGTTGTCAAAATCAAAGTTGCATACTTTAGTCCCCTATTTGATTATGACAAAAAGGGGAAGAAGATTTACAAAGAATATGTGTAACTTACAAATCCTTGGTGGAATAGCATAGATCCTTATTCTTTCATATATATATTAGCTTCAGGGGAAGTTTGTACTTATATGGTTTTGTCATTATCAACTAGGGAAGATAGTTGGGAATTATATTTGAGTTGATAAGACAAAACATATGAAAGATGAAGGACTTAAAAGACAAAGGAGGAATTCTTCAAAAGATGGAAGATTACAGAAGATTTCCTAGAAGATAATTATAAAAGTTAGGAAGATTTAGTTGTTTCCTAATACTTATCCTTTGTAAACCTAATATCTCTAGTATATAAAGAGATATAGGTCGTATAGTTTTCTGTGTGTCAAGATGTAAAACACCAGAAAAGTGTGTGTGTTCTAGGCGTCAAGTTCTCTAAGGAGACGCCTAGGTTTAGTGTTTTAGCCTCAAGAATCTTATGATTCCTGTTATAGTTCATTGATGTAACCGTATTATTCTGATCAAATAATATTGGGGCTTGGAATGTTTGGTAAAATCTTGTTGAATAACATTGCTCTTTGTTTAATTCCGCTGTGCATATATGTTTATGTTCAATGTTATTATATCCTAAATAGCTTAAACAGTCCTAGAAGATTATCAATGTTTCTTTAATCTTCACAATATATATAGTAGGATTAATCGTTAATGCATACCTTATAGGGTGTGCATTCAAAAAATCCACAATTTGTTCAAACCCATCACCCTTTGTGGGTTTAGACAAAAACGCAACCATATTATGAGTATCTGCAAACTTTAGAGTCGTCATTTATGTTAGGTTTTCATAATTGATATATGTTTAATCACATATCACTTTTTGTAACACCCCCAAATTGGGTCGCGGCGGAATAAGGGTCCGGGGCATGTTACTTCAAAGATCAATAACACAAGATATATATAGAACGACCAAAAAGTCGTTTAAAACCGATACATTTGATTTAACAAAGTATTTGTTAGATAAGCCCGAAGCTTCACTTGTTCAAAATACAAAGATTTCTAGCCTATAACAGATATACAAAATGCCTAACAAGCATTAACTAACCCAGAGGTGTAGGAGGTTAATGTTTTTGCCTTGGCCGCATGATAAAAAACTTAAACCGCAGTAGTAAGGTGTTTTATGCCTAACGGCCATTTTAAAAATAAACAAAAAACTTTGGCAAATTTTAAGTAAAGTTGTTTATTAGGCCCATAACAGAACCACAGGAAACTTTTGACGTTCCCCAGCATTATCTCTTAATTGTCGTTCCGCCCCCAAAATAAGCAGTTTTGCCATCATCAATGTTGTTTGATGGATCCGCACAAAGCTGTGCTTTCCTTTTCTGTGTTTTGTTCCCAGCAGTAGTAAGTTATAACTGGCAGCATTAACTTAACCAGCAGTAGTAAGTTTATGCCTAACGGCATTAACTAACACTGGCAGTAGTAAGTGTATGCCTAACAACATTAACTTTGAGTCCCCAGCATTAACTCTAATTTCGTTCCAAAAAGCATTTCCATCATCAATTTTGATTCGCACAAGCTCTCTTTCTGTTTTTATTCTCACTATATCTCTTAATTCTTTTTCTCACCAATTCACTATATCTGTTTTTATATCACACAGCTTTCTTTCTATTTTTATTCTCACTATATCTCTCAATTCTTTTTCTCACTGAATCACTCTGTTTGTTTTTATGTCACACATCTCTCTTTTTGTTTTTATGCTTACCAATTCTCTCAATTCTCACAGTATTAATTATACCAGCAGTAGTAAGTATAACTAACAGTATTAACTCATAAGTATTAATTATAACTAGCAGCACTAATTATACTTAACAGCAGAAACTTAAAGTTACCAACACTAACTCAAATTTCTATCCTTAGCAGCTTTTTCATCCCATTCAAATCATCATTTGTTGTATAATCTGTTGCATATGAACATAATTAACCTCCCCTCAATCAATACTTCAGAGGTTAAGCATTCCAATACTTGCAATCAAATATTGAAATCTGCTAACATCAAATGCTTTTGTGAGCAAATCTGCAACATTCTGATCTGTGTGAATCTTTATCATCTGAATAAGCTTCTTCTTATTAGAATCTCTGATAAAGTGATGCCTAATCTTAATGTGCTTTGTCTTTGAGTGAAAAATAGGGTTCTTTACTATGCAGATAGTACTCTCATTATCAATATGAATCTTAGTCAGCATAAAGTTATATCCATGATCCAGCAATTGATTTTAGATCCAAAGCATCTGTCCACAGCAATTGGAAGCAGCTATATACTCAGCTTCAGTTATGGAATTAGAAACCACAGTCTGCTTCTTACATTGTCATGAATCAACCTGCACCCTAGGAACTGACAACCTCCTGTTGTGGATTTCCTATCTAAACTTGCTCCTACATAGTCACTGTCAGTATATGCCACCAAATCAAAAGGTGAATCCTTAGGATACCAAAGGCCCAACTTTCTCTCTCTAGAAAACACACATCTTTCCTCTTTCTCTCACTAAATAAAATGGCTTCTTATTTATTTCATCCTCCCCGACCTCTAGATCAAATCTAGTTAGTATCTCTTATTGTTTACATTTAGGATTGACTTGGAATCTTGCACAAGCACATACTGCAAACATAATATCAGGCCTAGAAGAAGTTAGATACATCAATGAACTAATCATTGATCTATATAAATGTTCATCTACATCTTCACCATCTGCATCTTTGAGCAAAGCCTTTTGAGTTTCCATAGGTGTTCTTGCTGTCTTGACATCACTAAAACCAAACTTGTTCAAAATCTCATTCACATACTTGTCTTGACTAATGAAAATCCCATCTTCCTTCTGCTTCACTTGCAGACCTAAGAAAAATGTGAGCTCTCCCATAGAACTCATCTGGAACTTCTTATGCATCATCTTCTCAAACTCAGTACACATCTTCTTCCTTGTAGACCCAAAAATGATATCATCAACATATACTTGAACTAACAGAATATCACTTTTGTCCCTTTTGATAAACAAAGTCTTGTCTATCTTTCCTCTCTGAAACCCATTGTCCAACAAATAAGTTGACAAGGTTTCATACCAAGCTCTAGGAGCTTGATGCAATCCATAAAGTGCCTTTTCTACTTTGTATACTCTGTCAGGGAAGTCTGGATCTTCAAATCCTGGTGGTTGACAAACATAGACTTCCTCTTCAATCTTTCCATACAGAAAAGCACTCTTGACATCCATCTGATACACCACAAAGTCTTTAAATGAGGCATAGGCTAAAAATAGCCTAATTGCTTCAATTCTGGCAACAGGAGCAAAAACCTCATCATAGTCTATTCCTTCTTCTTGTGTGTATCCTTGTGCAACCAATCTTGCTTTATTTTTAATCACAATGCCTCTTTCATCCTTCTTGTTCTTGAAAACCCATTTAGTCCCAATAGCTCTTTTTCCATTAGGTAACTCCACCAAGGTTCAAAATTCTTGTAACTTGAATTATAGAAGTTCCTCTGGCATAGCTTCTATCCAGCTTAGATCTTTTAATGCTTGGATTACCTTCTTGGGCTCTTCTTGTGATAAGAAACATGCAAACAAGAAATTTTGAAAGTCTTTATAGTTTGTTCTTTGCTGAACTGAACTAAACAAACCATGTTCTTTCAAATTCTTTGTCATTCTTCTTGTTTGAGGTGCTGAATTCAAGTCTCCAATAATTTGTTCAATTGGATGGTCTTTGTGTATTCTTGTGGTAGGAACAAGACTCACTTGGAAGTATGTATCCAAATTGTTCATGTCAGCCCCTGAAATATCATCTTCAGCATCACTAAATCTGCCAATTTCTTCCAATTCAGGCATATTTGGATCATCAACACATCCATAGACTATATTCTCCGCAATAGCATTATCTACTATGTCAACAGCATTAACAGTTGGACTAATAGTTTTAATATTGTTAGTGTTATTGACATTTGCATCCTTCTCTTGATTTACTCTTGGCTTTATTATACTTGTAACCTCACTATCTTCATTCCTTGGTTCTTCAGCATCCTTCTTTTCCTCATCCCCTGATGGTTTGAATGCAGCATTAGGAGAATCCTTTGAACTAGAAGAGAATGGTGGATCTTGAGTCCATAATGGTAGCAGTATGTAATCTTTGCCAGGTACTATCTCCATTCTCGTTTTACCTGCATCATCACATACTTTTGTACATGCATTACCATTAGACTGATTTCCAACAATAACTGGCCTATAATTCATTGAATTTGTTAGAGCATCTATATCAAAAAGCCAATTAGGTCCACTTCCTGCAATATTAGGTGTATCCTTACTAAACTTAACATGCAGGTTCTTTTCTACTATCTTAGTTCTACTGTTGAATACTCTGAATGCTTTGCTATTGGTAGAGTATCCTACAAAGAACCCTTCATCGGCTTTTCCATAAAATTTATCTAGGTGATCTATGGTATTAAGGATTGTAACATGACTTCCAAATGGTCTCATGAAGCTTAAGGCAGGTTTTCTACCTAGAAAAAATTCATAAGGGGTCTTGTTATGAGGCTTGATAACTAACACCCTATTTTGGACATAACAAGCAGGATTAACTGCTTTAGCCCAAAAAGTTGTTAGCAATTTTGAATCAGCTAGCATAGTCCTAGCAGCCTCTATTAGTGTCCTATTTTTCCTTTTTGCAACTCCATTTTATTGTGGAGTCCTAGCAATACTAAATTCCCTCTTAATACCTTTCATTTCACAGAACTGATTCATAACCCTATTCTTGAATTCAATCCCATTGTCACATCTAATTACTTTCACTTTAAGGTCTATTAGATTTTCTATGCATATTATGAAAGTTTTAAGGATTTCACTAGTTTCATCCTTAGTTGCTAAAAAGAGAACCCAACTCAACCTACTCAAATCATCTGTAACAACTAGGCAGTATATCTTTTTCATTAAACTCTTTACAAATGTTGGGCCAAATAAGTCCATGTGCAACATTTATAATGGTTGGCTGATTGAACTGACAGTTTTGGACTTACAAGAAGCTCTATGTTGTTTTCCCTTCTGACAAGCAACACAAGTTTGATTAATTTCAAAAAAAAATTGAAGGTAAACCTCTTACAAGGTTTCCCTTTACCAGTTTATTCATTGTTTTGAAATTTACATGACCGAGCCTCTTATGCCAAAGATTAGATTCATCTGGTGTGGCTTTTGCAAAGAAACAAGTAAGACCTCTTTGAGGAACAACATTCTTTAAATCAACATTGTACATGTTATCCTTTCTAGGAACTTTAAGCAAAACATGACTTTCATTAGTTAACTTAAAGTCTGGATACAGAACAACACATGCAGTATCAGTAAAAAGAACACTATTCTTCTTGCACATGCAGAGGTTAAACTTTAGTTCCTTTACAAAATACACATCTTCAAAGTCCAATTTACCAGTTCTTATTTTACCTTTCCTAGTAATTTTCTCAAAATCTAAATTACCAGTTTTGATTGTACCTCTACCTGTGATTTTCCCCCTCCTTTAGGGTTAAACCCCCAAAGTAACGTATCCTCTTCCATCAATATCTTCCAAAGTCAGTAATCACAGGACATGTTCCTGTCATGTGCTGAGCATCAACTAATCAATCACACCTTTCTCCTCTAAATCTTGTTGTGGATTGCCCTACACATAAGGTAAGAAAATTAGTCTCTTTTGGGGACCCAAGCCATTACTGACTTGGATCTGCCTTATGCATCAAATATAACAAATACGCTTTTTAGGGAATGGTTGATGCACTGTGTGTTAGAAACATGGTCTATTACTTTAGTCTTTGGTTTCCAAACCCAACAAGCTAAGGCCTTAACAACATTAACCTGGTTTCCCTTAACAGCATTAAGTACTGCTTTTGGCCTAGCAGCATTAACTACTACTTTTGGCCTAGTAGTATTAACATTCTTACCACTAACAGTATTAACCCTCTGATAAGAATTACTATTTTTAGTTGCTTGTTATTGTTAATAGGGACTTCTAACATTGAATGTGCTTTATTAAAAACATTTGTCATTGGTCTTTTGCAATTTTGCACTAAATCACGTCATTTTTATGTTGAGATTCAGATAACTGCTCTAGCATTAGTACGTGATACTGAGTAATCCAGACTGCTCATTAATACTATTACTGCCATATGAAACCCAACTCCTTTTAGGACGGAGGTGATTCATTCTAGAAAAAATTTGGTATTACCACACCTTTAAAGTTATAGTTTCCAACAATGTTTTATAAAAACCAAGAATCTTTTATATTAAACATTCTCTGATGGTTTATCACAATCATACTGTAAGGTGATCAAAACTTCCACAATACATAACAGGGCATTGGTTAACCATCCCAAAATATTCTTCCAATCCTTTGAGACAATAATCATATATTCTACTTTCTATTTGATTGCCCTCTAGTAGTATTAGTGTTTTGGGCCTATTTTGTATTACAATGGATTAACAATTTTCTAGGAGAATATTCTACTTGCTCTTATCTAGATTATAATTAACAAACTCTAATTTAGCAAAACTAGACTTAACTATTTCTTTTTCAATCTTGAATAGTCCTGATGCAACATGCTTCTTCCTCACTATTAGACACCCATCCTCAATAATTGGAGCAACCATTAATTCTTCCTAACATACTTTAAAGCTTTCTGCCTTTCACTAGCCTTAGCTACGAACTAGGCCCTCACCTACACAAGGCTTCTTAACTGTAGCGCTCACTAAATCAATAGGCTAATTTAACAAACTCTTCTAAGCCAGAGAATGACCAATCGAGGTTTTGTAGGCCATAAAGTTTTGTCCTCCTGATAAAGGGAGGTGGAAACAACATTAAACTCCTAAACCGGTTTTTTGCTTAATTTTTAGTATAAATCTCAAAGTTACTACAGTTACTATTAATTTCACAATTCTCTTTTTGTTTTTGAGGGGGGCCAAGGAGTTTCCAAGATTCGCTCCTAAGGTGGCATATAGGATGTGTCTACTGGGTCGTCTTGGAGAATGACGTCAGCGACGTTTTGGCGAATGACGCACCGTTGCACGGATCTGATAGCCTCCAGGGTAGAATAGACATCATTTGATGTCTTACAAGACACGCTGGGTGTGATAAAACTTTAGTCTTCTATTCCTTACAGTCTAGGTCATAACCTGTAAATTCTCTATAAGTAATATTATTTATATCTCGTTTTTTCAATCTTCTTAGATTATTCTCCTTCTTCCTCGCTTTTATTACATAGTATTGTTTCAATAAGTTTCTAATTGATTCTCTCTAATGTTCATAAGAATTAATTTTAATACAATCACCATTTTCTTTCATAAAAGATCAGATTTAGTCAATTTAAACAATCAGGTTAGAAAGAATAAACTACTCACCAGTTAGGAAAACAAATTTAGAAGATGTAAGACACAATGAATGCACAAGTTCAGTAAAACTAGCGAGAGAGAACACCTAACATCGCTAAATCAAGAATCAACAAAATACACAATACATAACAAGAACATCATCATAAGATATCTTAAGCATTAGAATTAGTATGAATAACTACCACTGCAACAACACTAACAACTTAGTAGTTCACTCCCTTATTTAACCACATTTATTATCTTGGAAATCACACATGAGCCACTGCAACTCTCATCAAATCACATTGCGGCCACTCAACAGAGTCAGTCCCCTTTTTGAGATAAGATGCGCGTATCTTAAATTACATAAAGCGATGCTAATGGCACAGCGCAAATAGATTTATAGAGCTTAATCAAACCCAACATGCGTCTCAGACCTTCACAAAAACTTCTTCACCACATCGAGTAAGCGAGACAACGGCGATACGAATTCACACCTAATGAACAACGCTCGTTTAAAGTCTCTGTAGTCGACTAACGCATATGCCATCTGCCACCTTAAAACCATCTTCTTCAAAATCACAGGAAAGAATTTGTTGCAAGTCCTCATTGTCAAGTTATGGACTATTTGGTTGACTTAAAAAGAAAGCACAGATGACAGCATCACTCAAGTTGTCAATTGTTGTTGAGTTAACAGCAGTAGCTTGAGTGCTAGCAGTTGTAGCACTAAGAGTAGTACATTAACTGCTACCATTTGTACTGATGTGCTGTTGAGGACACAAAGGCTATGTTTTTATGTGTTTTGTGCTTGAGTTGATGTCCCTTTGACCTCTATTCATAATTTCAGAGTTTGTTATAAAGATCATCCAGGCTTAATGTATCTATCTCAGGCTTGTTCCTCCACACAATGGTATGTGTGTTCCATTCAGGTGACAGTCTTCTTAAGAACTTCTGATCCACATCTTCTTGTAAGATAGTTTCACCATGAATCTCTAATTGAGTGATAAGCTTTTGAAACCTATCAAAGGTTTGATCAAACACCTCTAAGCTAGATGTAGTAAAATTTCATACTGTTGCTTTAGAAGATTCCTCTAAGTCTTTTTAGTAGCAGCATTCCCTCCAAACCTCTTCCAACAGCCCTAATCAAGTACATGTGATCTTGAGCATGCTTTTGATGGAGTATAAACTTATAATTGATGTTTCAGTAGGGATGCTATCAATAGAGAGTGATTCTTGATTTCAATTTTACCTCCTTTGTGCCTTTTCTTTACATTTACAGGAGCAATTGTATCTCAACACCTTTAACAGTTTTTGAGTTACATGATGTGTGATTACCATTCTCTATGACTTTCCCTCATATAGAAATAATCATCATTGGATGTATTGTTCCATTCTCGATCTCTACAGCTCATAGCTCACACTTGGTTTGAGCATAGGCAACTTTTGATGTAGCCACCATATGTGCTGAGTCCTTATCCATGTCTTCTTATCAAAAGTTTCTCAAAGCAACAATCTCTGATACCACTTGTTGATCCCACTTAAATTGATCTTGAATTCCTTAGCTTGTGTAAGGTTTAGTTATGCAAGATAAATCCTACACAACTATGATAGAAACCTTGTAAAATATATCAAAGACTATACAAAATCTAATCTTTGATCAATAAGAAGAATAGCAATGAGAATATAATTCTATTGAACACACAAATTAAACAAACAAAGGTTTCAATATATTAATACGAATACTCTAACTAGTATTAGGGTTACAAAACCTTGAAGCTATGACAATTCTATGAATGACTCATTTTTGGTACATAGAACTCTATACCCTAAGACCTCCTTTTATACGCCAAGGAGTCCTAATGGGATTTATAATATTTTTCCTAAGTTTTAACATGATCTTCTAAACAAATAACTTATACGTATCTTTTACAAAAATTTCTCATACATATCACATAATCAATATTTATCTTTTCTTTGCGCAGTCTTTATCTATTCCTTGATAGTAGAAACTCTTACAACAGTCTTAATATTTCAGCAGTTGCAACTTTTATAGCAGCAGCATTAACTCTTAATAAGCAGTAGTAACTTATACACTAGCAGCATTAACTGTGTACAAGCAGTAGTAACTACTTAGAATATTTTCTTCGATCTTCTCCACTAGTACTAACTTTACTTTAGCAGTGCTAACATATACTAGTAGTAGTAACTAGCAGTACTAATATACACTAGCAGTACTAAGTTACACTAGTAGTAGTAACTAAGTTACACTAGCAGTACTAACTACTTAGCATATTTTTCCTTAGAGTTAATGAACAGCACTAAGTTTAGCTTAGAAACAGTAACTCTAACCTGAGCAGCAGTAACTTCAAGATCATTATAAAGTCTTTTAATCCCAACAAAATATCACGCAGATTCATTTGTCAGAACCTCCAGTTCTGCTGGAGTCAAACATCTCATACCAATTCGTCCAGACAAGATCAGACTGAAAAACCTATCATGAAAGGCTTTAGAACATACATATAATTGTATTTAGTTTTCTGACAAAGTACAATTCACTTATACCATTTTCAACTGTTCCTTTAATGAAATGAATATCGAGTATTGATGTGCTTGTACGGGATTGTTCGCACGGGTTGCATGAGATTGCTATGAGCTAACTGAGATTTGGTCGCAAACAATGGTATCGTTGTTGAAGTTTTAAGCCATAATCCTTAATCTGTTGTCCTCCAGGATCACATTACTTGTAGACACAACTTGCAGATAGCCCACTACTCAGACTCTGCTGATGACATTGCAATACATTCCTGCTTCTTTGACATCCAGCTGACTAACTTATCACCTAGGAACTGTATTCCTCCAGAATTGCTTTTGCGAGTATCAATGTATCTGGCATGATCGGCATCTGAAAAAGCTGTTAGTTCAAAGCCAAAATCCTTCGGATACCAGAGTCCTATGTTAATGGTACCCCTTAAGTATCGAAAGATCCTTTTAACCTCTTTGAGGTGTTTTTCAGTCGGTCTTGCTTGATATCTTGCACAATAACATACTGCTTGCACTATGTCTGGTCTACTAGATGTCAGATACATAAGTGACCCGATATTACTATGGTAGTTAGTTTGGTCTACGAGTGTACCACTCAAGTCTGCATCTAATTTAGGTTTGGTAGCCATTGGTGTACCAATGCTTTGACCTTTTTCTATACCATGTTTTTAAGTATCTCTAAAGCGTACTTGGCCTGATTGATAAAGATACCGCATGGGGATTGGTGGATCTGAAGTCCTAAAAAAAATTTCATTTCCCCCATTAAGGACATCTCAAATCTATTGTGCATTAATTTTTAAAATCGTTTAGAAAATTTAGGGTTTGTAGACCCGAAATACGTACAAACAACATTCTTTCAATCTGTGATCCGTTTGTACGAACAAATCCCTTACTTCATATTATCTTCATATGAATCTCTAAACTTTTACACTCTATCATTCAACTAAATCTTTGGACGAGATTTCTTTAAGGGGTGGAGACTATAACAAACCACAAATTTCACCAATGTAATATCTCTCTATTATATACTATATCACTTTTTCACAAGGAAATTTTTTGCTTTATTACATTACTTGCATTACCAATATCTCGATATGCAATGTAACTTGCCTAACTAAAGTAGACGAGCTCACGCAACCTACCTATGCTATCTATATCTATTTATATGTCAAGAAAACATCATAACATATTAAGTCGATATCTTAATATCATTATTACAAAGTACATTACTCATATAATATACCATTTGCAATGTTATATCAAGACAGGCTTTAAATCGTTATCGTATACCTCTAAACCCTAATTCCATGAAAGGTTAATATCTAAAGCGAATGTACAAGCTACTAAAGCATATAGACAAGTCATATAACATCTCATTTGAATAATACTTTCCCTCCAAAATAAGGTACAAGTCCTTTAAAGCATAATGTACAAGTCATTAATGCATGACATCCAAAATAGTCGTTTCACCTCCGTTTTCCTAAACAATCTTGTACAATCTATCAAGTACAAGTTTTAACAAGTCATATACTTCATTTACATTCCATAATCATCCTCATTTCATAAGATAACATGAAATGAAACCTAGAAACCCTAACCCGAGCAAGCATACTAAACCATGACCCATTTCTCGATATTTATCCATCATAAACCTAAACCAACACCTCAAATAGGGTTTTAATAAACTTAATATACCAACATTATAATCATAATTCTATCATCATCATCATTTCATCTTAATTATACATGAAATAAATCCAAGAAACCCTAAACGTGCCCTAATATGAACATTCAACCCTATACTACGTTCACCCATTTTAAAACCCGAACACCTATCATTATAGTGTTATTAATCCTTAATACAAGTCTTGTGAACATATATCTATCATTATATCACAAATGTACTCGAATTATAAGCAAGAAAACTCAATCCGAGCCCTAATGGAACCCGCGACCTCTTTTCTTGCAATTTGACCCATTTTGAAAGTTTCCTTTGCAACCAAGCACCTTATGACTAAGCAACTAGCTCCCTTAAGCAGCTTACAATGCTACTTCCATCATCTCTTGGCTCTAAATGAAGCCACATCTCTCCCTTGGAGCCTAAGTGTTGCCGCGGCTAAGTCACCACCACAAACACCTCCACAAACTTCCACCTTGCACCATAGCCTCTCCAACTCAGCCCCTAGCCTCACCACATCACCCCCACCTGTCCTAACCTTAATCACTAAGATCCCTTGGCCTCTAAGGGTCGAACTAGTATAAATAGGGGTGTCATGCCCTCATTTCTACTCATCCCCCACTTCCTCCTCTATAACCCATCATAGCAGCAATCCTTTGCTCAAAGAAGATCCTAAGAGGTCCTAAGAAGTCTCAAGAACAGAAGTGAAGCAAAAGAAACCAAGAAAAGAAGCCCCGGAGTCGTTATTCTAGGCGTACGAAGCTAAAAGTCCCGATTTTGACCCGTTTCCAAGCTATAAGCTCAAACCCAGGTTCTGGATGTTCCACTTCTGCTCCTACACTCTTATAATGTTCATATGATCCTAAATAAACTCTTGTTAAAGTTTTATAACTCAATTCATGCTCATTTTCCATTTTGATCCAAAACCGTACACCCGAAACCCTAATTTCATGTTTTTCATAAATCTAAAAGTTATAATGATAAAATGTTGTTATAATCTATCCTAACATGCTTAACTAATGTTATTATAACTACTTTATTGATTATTGAAGGAATTTGAAATAAAAACCTACGCGTTTTCATTATAAAACCCTAATTCGACCCGTTTTGATTTCTAGCTTAACGAATCGTTAATCTGAACTTTCGTTAAGTTAAACCTTCATATTTTAGCTTATATTAATAAGCTATAACCTGTAAATGTCTTTTGGAATGTTAAAATAAGCTTGCATGGCAATTCGGACTTGTTTTTATAAATATTAGCCATGCAAGGGTATAAATCGTAACTTTCTAAAGACCTTTCACTAAAGGATTTGAAAATGTGAATTTTTTCAAATTATAACTAAAAGGGTCCTAATATGTCCACTTATCAAGTGCAAAGGTTTACTTTGTACATCTTTTAAACTAGAAGGACCAAACTTGTAAAAGTGCAAACTCCAAGGGTATATTTTGCCATTTTTCATTCTTAAGGGACTAAAATGTAACATTTTGAAAAAAATATAAAAATGTATTCAAAATATTACAAGACATAACTTTAATTAACGCTTCTCGTGCTTATCATTTCCAGATATTGATCAAAACGCTTAAAACTGATTATATCGTATCACAATACTAGAGAGCTTCATATTAAGGGGTTTATCTTGGTATTACGTTCTGACTGAGTTGTTTGGTTTACGATTTAAAGTGCCCTAGCTCTTCAAACGTTTACTGAATGACTTCTGAACTATGATGGCCCGAACAGTGATACAATAAGCTCCTCAAACGTTTACTGAATGACTTTTGAATTATGATGGCCCGAACGGTGTTATGATAATTTTTATGTTAAAACCAACATCGATGTAAAATCTTACATATTCAATCAAACTAAGACTTGACATATATTACCCCAGGTTGCCCGTGACGAAGTCGTTACTTTCATTCCATATACCTTTGCTATCAATTTCCCTATAACTATTCAGGTGAGATTCATAACCTCGCCTTTACTTATTTACATGTTTTATAAACCCGCGAGGGGGATACATGCTTGTTACAAACTCTTTTACATACTCGTTTATCTTATGACAATGTGATTACTTTTCAAGGACTTAGTGAGTTCATAGCCTCGCATTTCAATCTTTTTATAAACCCGCGAGGGGGATACATGCTATAAACATGAATGCAATTATTTATGTATGCTATTTCAATTTACTATTGCCTAAGTAACTGCTTTGCCTTTAAGTCCCTATAATCATGAACCGTTAATTACTCTCCGTAGTAAGCGCAAATGATGTGAATAGATCTATTTGGGCTGGACTCCCCGTTGGTGTACCCAGTTACATGTAACCAATTGCACATCATTAGAAATCACGCAGGTATTTTGGCAAAGGTACCCGCAGGGGCTATAACGTATCACCATACCCTAAGGCTTCGGATTCATGAGCTAATGGCAATAATAAATATTTTTTTCAATACCGGGTGTATATCAACGTAACCCGAATATCGCATTTGCATTCAAATTATATTACTTAAACCTATGGATTCACTCAACTTTTGTGTTGACTTTTTAGCATGTTTTATCTCAGGTAACTAATGGCACGAAGTGGCGAGGACATGAAGATGGAAAAACCAATATCATTCAAACTTTATTGTATAGATTTTGGGAACCTCTCGTTTGTAAAAACTCTGAAGAAATAATGAATGATAACTTATTTTCAAAAATGACTCTTTTGATTCGTTTTCTATGATTATGACTGTTGTACCTTTGAAGTAATACCCCAGATTAGCTTCCGCTGCTATCTGTAGAAATGGGGGTGTTACAAATGTGATTTATAATGTTGTAATTTATGTTATTACAACTTATTTGGGTAGTGGTTGAGGTTTAAAATGGATAAAAATTAAGAAACGGGTCACGGTTTACTATTTCGCTCGTGTTAGGGTTTTTAACTTGGATTTCTTGTAATTTCATGAAATGAGAATGAATATGGATTATAAATGAAGTATATTACTTGCTTGTAACTTGTACTTGATAGATTGTACAAGATTTTTTAGGAAAACAGAGGTGAAACGGCTATTTTGAAGATCATGCTTAATGATTTATACATTCTGCTTTATAAGACTTGTACCTTATTTTAGAGGGAGTTTATATTTCAGATGGGATGTTATATTACTTGTACTTGTGCTTTAGTAGCTTGTGCATTCACTTTAGATATTAACTTCTCATGAAATTAGAGTTTTAGAGGTATACGATAAACCAATAAGGGACGTTTTGAAATTCATAAATCGTTGTGTTTTATTAAAAATAGATAAGTCTTACAAGTTTTAAATAAATTATAAACGTTGCGGAGCGTATTAAGTTTACAAAAGACAACAAGTATGAATGATTAATAAGTCTTGAAAGGATGATATCGTATTTCACGTAGGATCCACATAGCACATCAGAGAAGGTCCAATAGCTAGGCACCTGAATAACATGTTTTAAAACATCAACATAAAAGTTGGTGAATTCATTTTCTTTTTTTTTTTTTTTTTTTTTTTTTTTTTTTTTTTTAGGTAGGTAAAGTAATTTAGGAAAAATAAAAAACGTTTAATGATTACTGAACTCACTCACAATTTTATGTTCAAGTATTTAGCTATTTGAAACGTTCAACGAAAGCAGTGTGGACCACAAGTTATAAAATGTATGTGACAGTTATAACAGATACAACTTCACAAAAAGGTATTTACGTTGCATTAAGCTCATAACACCGAGGCTAAATGTAATGGAAGCATGCATAATGCTTAATAAACTTGCCCTGATAGGTGCCATCATGGCACTTCACCGTATCAATCGACATGGTATACGTCCGTTGATCCAGTAAGAGCTACTTACCCGGACGGGGATGATTAGTCCCAATAGATCTATTCACAATACTCGCGCTCACTTCCCAATCCATCTGATCATAAGTAACTAACGGTTAATGATAACTCGGGCATACAAGTTTCAATACTATTTAGGCAACACGTAAATAGGGAAATTCTCACTTAAAGTACTTGTGTCCAAAGTAAAAGTAACCAACGTATTTCCAAAATAAAGGCTTTAAGTAATTGCATCAATAAGTAAAACAAAGTGTGATATAAATCATGTAACCGAGTTTGCAAACAAACATATATATAAGTTTGAAATCATAAAAGTAAACAAGTTTGTAAACGAGCATGTTCTCACCCTAAAAGTTATAAGGTAAATATAAAACAAGTAAAATGTGGGGCTATGAACTCACCTTAAGCAAACGATGAGATAGTAAATCAACCAAGAGGATAAAGTAACCGAACGACTCTAATCGCGACCTAATTATAAGATGCTTTAGAACGAGAAATAAATAATGAAACGTTGTATAAGACACTTATAAAAGAGATAGACATCCATATGTGTTTGTGCTTTAGTTTATTTAATAAAAACGTGTCTTTACGAACTCATCGCCATTCTTACAAAAAGTTGTCATTTTCAGAAAGTTACTATTTTAGGAAAGTTTCCATTTTAGGAAAGTTTAGAATTTTCGGACGTTAATACCGTCCCCTATATTTGCTAAGTCCATATTTTCAAAAACTCACTAACGAAACCTAAACGTCTACCATCCACGTCTATCTCGCTAAAACTTACTATTTTTAGTAGTTTTCCGTTTTTAGAAGTCCCGACATCCCGAACGCCAACGTTGTCTAATAATAATAGTTGTTAAGTCCATTTTACGCCTAAACGCTCTAAAGTATCCTAAACATCTAATTTCCCATTTTTATTTCGCTAATAGTGACTTAACGTTTATTACGTACTTTCCATTTTTAGATTTCTCAAATGCTATCCCGACAACATGTTTATGACCTTTCTAATGTCCCTAGTTAATATATAAGTGTTACTATATGTTTCGCAAATGTTTTTAAAGCTCAAACAAACCCGAAAGTGTCTGAAAACCCATTTTTAGATACCAACCAGCAACCACATTTAAAATTCTGACAGGTGCGTGGATTCTTAAAACGGCCATAACTCCTTCGTTATAAGGCAGATTTTTGCGTTCTTTATATCGAAAGTTGCGTATCGACATCTACTATCATAATCTTAGAGTTTTAGCACCTTAAAACATTTTTAAACACCCCTTAACCTACTTATTAATTTCAGACAGAATTGGATACACAACCAAACGCTTTCAAAAATCAACCCAAACTTCACAATAGTGCCTAATCTAACCTAAACTCCATTCACAACTAAACCAACAACAAATCCACACTTATATCTTCCTATCCATCTCTTCATGATGCAAAACACACAAATCCATTCATCCTTTCCTTAATAAAAAATTATTATAAAAGAAAGTATAAAACTTTATTATTTCACATACCCATTTTATTTCTTTTTTTTGAAAATTTAACACAAACAAAATAGGATTTAAACCAAGAGCATAAGAAAATAAAGAAATACAAAAGGAGGTTCAAGAAAGAGCTTACAAATGATAAAAAAATATTCCCCCCCCCCACCCCCACAATTAAAAAAAAAAAAAAAAAAAAAAAAAAAAAAAAAAAAAAAAAAAAATTATAAAAAAAAAAAAAAAAAAAAAAAAAAAAAAAAAAAAAAAAAAAAAAAAAAAAAAAAAAAAAAAAAAAAAAAACAAAAAAAAAAAAAAAAAAAAAAAAAAAAAATAATTTAAAAAAAAAAAAAAATAAAAATAAAAAAAAAAAAAAAAAAAAAAAATTAAAAAAAAAAAAAAAAAAAAAAAAAAAAAAAAAAAAAAAAAAAAAAAAAAAAATTTTTAAAAAAAAAAAAAAAAAAAAAAAAAAAAAAAAAAAAAATCTTTTTTTTTAAAAAAAAAAAAAAAAATTAAAAAAAAAAAAAAAAAGGACTGATACACTAGATCTATAGCATACACTAAGATCTTGCAAAATCCCCAAATTTATTTAAACCCTAAATCTTTTCTTTCTTGGAGAAACCTTGAAATTGCAGTAACTACTCTTGTAAATACCTTAGACCTTTTGAATACCACCTTGACACAAGATATTGATAGAAAGATGAAGAATTGATAACCTTGGGTGTGGGTATGGAGCCGTGACCTCAAGAGAGCAAGGAGGAGGGTATTGTGAAGTTTATGTTGTTGGAAATGAGATGAAACCCTAAAGGAGAAGTATGTGTGTTTATTAGGGATTCTTTTAGGGTTTGGTGCTACTTCTGTTGACTAGTCATGCAAATAGAAGAAAAACAAATATATTTCCTGTTAGTTGATGTGAGACGTGGGACTACGATCACGAGGAGGAAAGTGCACCAATTTTTGAGCTAGCATTGATGACTATACTTGAACCTGGCTTGAGTTTAGTATACTACACATGGTTATGGGTAGTTGGTTTGGTCAATAATAGTCAAAGAGTGTAGACGCGTTGCATAAGACAATGAAAAAATCAGGATGGTGACTTATGAGAGGGTCATTATCCAAGTCTTATACATACATGTGAGGGTGTTTTATTTAAATCTTGATCTCCTCCTTTTATTTAGATGCATGATTCAAATTTTTGGAGTAGAAGGGGGATGAAAATTCAAAATTTGATCTTAGGGAGTTCATGTGATAATATCTTGGGTTTACATGCAAATGTGGTAAGTTTCCGGGGTTCCGTTTGACATAAAACGCTAAAACGCGAAACGTATACGAAAAACGTAAAAATTGCAAATGAAAGTGTACGCTAATATAGTAACATATAAATGACCAATATGGAATATTATGAGTAGACTTAATTTAGTCCAGAGTCAGAACGCGTCGATGACGTTTTTCAGTTTTACGCGGGACAACTTTATGGTTTTAGGTTAAATTTAAACGTAACGTATAAAAGTCAAAATAGTTAACGGAAAAGTTTAAAATAATGACCTAAAATTTACGGGGTGTGACATCCTTTCCCCATTAAAAGAGCTTCGTCCTGAAGCTCACGGCTGTAGTTATTCGACGATGGTTTTAGGCCGGCGAAAGGACGGGTATATCTCTTATCGGATTTGATTTTCACGTTTCCATGTGCAGTTGGGACCTCTTCTTGAATTCCAATGTACTTTCACAATCTGGGGGGTATGGCTTTGTTTTGAACGTTTGACCTCACGGTCCATAATTTCGACGGGTTCTTTTATGAAATAGAGTTGTCCGTTGATTTGAATTTCATCTATAGTAAACAAGTGTGTCATAATATAATACGGTTGGGGAAATATATTGTAAAAGACTTAATACTGGTAGTATAACAGTTAAGTCTGGTAGTATTAGTTAGTCCTGGCAATACTAAGTTAATACTGGTAGTATTAGTTAGTTCTGGCAGTACTAAGTTAAGTCTGACAGTACTAAGTTAAGTCTGGCAGTACTATAGTTAGTACTGGTAGAGTGGCAGTATCTATGTGCTCCGCGCTCCCACCTGGGCCGTATTTAGTTATGTCTTATATTTTATTTTGGTTAAAAAAATATAATAAAACAGGGGGGGGGGGAAAAAAAAATAAAAATTAGTGATAATAGTAATCTTAGAGATATCTTAGGAGCTATCTTAGGAATGGATATCATTAATCCTTTCACACGTTTGGTAATGCTTCTAGGGTTTCCCTTGGTGTATAAAGGGAACCCGATCCGGCATAGAGTTTTATATTATCAAATAGAGCATTGAAGCGTAATAGAAAATCAATAGCAATAATTTAGTTGTATATTCTTCGCTAATACTTGTGTTAGATTCCGTATTTACTCTTGTTATTCTTAGTCCAGTGTTTCTCTCATAGTTGATTTGGAGTTTATTCAAGTGTGCTATTGGCTTTCAAGACTTCAAGTGGCATCAAGAGCCTATAGTGGGGACTCTGAGTAAAATGATTCACTAGAACCACATACAATATCGTCTCAGTTCTGTTCTGTTCTAAATGTCGCACCTGCTATGAGGCGTTCTCTGCAACAGCTCTAGTAATGATGAAGCATCAAACCATGAAGATGCATCAGACATTGGTGTTGCACCTAAACAATAACAACAGGTGATTTCTCAAACAACTGCTATCTCAAATATCAAACTCCAAATTCTGAAGAAGGATGAGTATGATTATAATGGACTATAGAGATGGAGCATTACCTTGAGTACATTTAACAATGATGTTTGGAAAGGTAATCAGAATGGAAATCCAGAAGAGAATTTCAATGGGAAGGATGGTGTGTAGAAATTTAGTTGTTGAAAAAGAAAGGAAGGTAATGAATATCTTGCTGATGGCCTTTTCCAAGGTAACATATAAGAAGATTTCATGGAATGATTGATGCAAAAGAAATCTGGGTAAGCCATCAGAACTAGGCTTGGTGGTAAATGCAAATTCAAAGAACAAGGCAGGAACGGATGTATTTCAAACAAAGTTTGAGCATTTACAATATCCAGTTCAAAAGGGTTAGAAAAGGGATATGACAGATTCCAACAATTACTTTCTTAGTTGGAAACTCATGGTGCTGAAGTATCAATTAAGGATGCAAATCATAAGTTTCTCAGATCTTTGCCCCCAGCATGGTCCAATCTGGCAATGACTATGAGAACTAAACCAGATGTTGACACTTTTATTATTGTTGTCTGTCTCTAAATAACCTTAGGTTTTTGAGCAGGGAAATCCAGGTGCCTCAAAAAACATCTTTAAGTGCTCAAAATGTTGCTTTTGTTTCTCAAAGCAAAAGCAGCACTAATAAGGTTAAGTCTAATTTTACTAGTACTTACAGTACTTGCATTCCTTCTACTTCTTCAACCAATACTCCAGAAAAAGAAGCTCTTGCTGGTTTTGCTGATTAAGTTATTTATTCCATCTTTGCCAAACAATCAGAGGACTGGGACTTGCTTCATGAAGAACTGGAACAGATTGATGACTTGGACATTGAAGAGATGGACATAAACTGGCAAATAGCAATGATTGTATTTGAATAGAAGTTCAATTAGAAAACGTAAGGAGAGTTCGTGTTGATGGAAAAGCACAGTTGACTTGACAAAAAGAAGCTGAAGCTTCAACTGTCACAATCACTAGCCCACTTTGTAAGGGGAATGTACGCAAAAGGGACCATGATGGAAAGTAGAAGAGAGACTCTTTTTTATCAACACCAAGAAGCTGCGAAAGCAAGAGAAGAATAGATGGGATGCTTACAATGGATGATGGGTATTGTCAATTGGGAGAACACACTAAATGTGAGAGGGACAAATCATGCATCATGGCATCAAGCTCCAGTAGTGAGGTTTCTTTGTGTTCTATTACTTGCATTGATTCATATATCACCCTTAAAACACTGTGCGATGAAGAAATGAATTAGTTAGGTGATCAGAAGACACAAATACTTGCCTATAGTTTGAAGCTGTTAAGAAACTAGTAAGCACTCAACATGTTACTTTTCAAACTGCACTTTCTTTGAATGAAAAAGCTTTACATTTCAAGCAAATGAAAATATGGAAAAGGATGAAAATTTTAAGAAATATAGGAGGATTGGAATGAAGTGTAATAGAAATAGGAACAATACAGAAACATTAGATTATGGAAGATTTTCAAGAATCTTTGGAGATTAACTTAATTCTGGCATGTGTTAACATAGTATAGTTGGCTTCAGGGTATTGGACAATACAATCAACAACTGAGGTTCTAAGTTTTGAGTGAGAATGGATTTTTTTTGTTTTTAATTGTTTCAAGATGAACTCAGTTGGAAAACCTATGTACTGTAGATTCATAAAAATAATGATTTTTAAGGTGTTCCACATCCCTGTTAGTGGAGATTATACTCCTTACACCACAAGAAGAAAAATGATGAGTCATTTGTATGTTTATGGTAAAAAGGGGCCATCAGAAGCCTAAACCCAGTGTATTAGATGATAGATCTAGTGAATTTTCTTACCTGTCAATCTAAATGACAGTGCAGGATCAATTGGAACTTCTATGAACATTATGTTGATCTTGATCTGACGATTTCAAGGAGTACCTCACGAAGTGTATGTGTCTAACCTATTACAACAAATGAAAAAGGTGTGTCTGCCCTAAAATCAAAAGAGGTTGAACCTAGTTGTGTCCCTGTTTGATAATACATATTGATGATACAAACACACAAGCAGATTGATGAAAGAAGAAACAATGAGGAACTAATATGTATTAGTTATGTAGCTTTATTTAGTAAGCTAAGGTTTCTTGTAAACCTACCCTCTAGATATAAATAGGGTAGGCTTCTAGTTACAGAATCCATTTTTATAGCGACTTCTCCTCTGAGAGTCTAGACGTTAGAAAGCGTGTTGAGTAGTTGCTAGGCTAGTTTCTTTATCATGGTTGAATAAAAGAAATCCTTATAGTACTGTTGATAGTATTCTTATTTATATTCCGCTGTGCTTATCAATCAATGTTATTCAGACCCTCTAGTTGAAGTCTTGGATTTCTTAGATTTGTTCAATTGGTACTAGCGCTCGTGGTCTTGATCTGAGGGTTGATAAGGTTTTCAGTGTATAATTATTTTCTGTTGTTATTAATAAAAGGCGTATTTAATTTTAGGGTTTTTATCAAAACCTAATTATTCTATAGAGCAGTCGTGGGTTGACGAGCAAGCGGTTTTCACACCAAAAGCAGCAAGTTACCATATCAGGATCAGTGTTTTTCCAGATGTGATAATCAGTTCTGGTCATGTTTTTGTTGGTTTTTAAGGAGTTTCGAAGCTGGTGTCTACAACAGATGCGTTCATCCAGGAACCTAGGGTTTTTCACAACACGCATCTAATTCAGAAAAGAGGAAAGGGAGTTTGGTGTTGATGATATATTTACTCCTTATAGTATAAACTAAACCCTAATTTATCTAAGGCTTCAAACGATTTGCAAGAAGCTGTCGTTAGGTCTATTTATATGGGTTTATGTAACTCTGAACACATGATGTTTTTGGTGCTGAATATATTTGGGTCTGCTCGTATATTGTTCATATATGGTTCATTATTGGCTCGTGTTCTGGTTTACTTTTGGTGTTTGTGGGCTGCTTCAAGATAGGGAACAACATGTTTTGAACGTGGATTGTTATGTGTTTTCTGGATTGCTGCTGGTGACAAGGATAGGCGATGACACGATCCTATTGTGTTATCTGGTACGTATTTGATATGGAGGCTGCAGGTTGTAGGTAGGGGAGATAAATGAATTTGTTTTTAGAAAACCCTAATTTGTAGGGATTTTATTTCCCTGATTGAATCGTAGTATGTAACTGGTATGTGGGTATGTGGTTTGACCTTGGTGCGTGATTTGTGGAATGTACCAGATTTATAGGAATTATATCTTCCATACTTTCTTGTGATATTGTTTTAAACGCAGTTATATACTTGATTAAGCAGGACATTGTATGAGATTTATAGTAGAAGTCATTATCATGAGTACTGGTGGTATGTTATAGGCTGGTGATAATTACCCTCAAGATGGGCTTGTATTTGGCAAAATTATATGTGGACTGATATGAAATGTTGGGCTGAATTTGAGTACATGTAAAGCATGATCATTTGTTCTGGTCTCCACGAGGTTACTTCCTATGGTCACTTGGTTCTCTGCTGTTTCTGTAGGTTCTGCTGATTGTTGGTTCGGTTTCTACTGGTCGCTATAAGTTTCTAACTGGTCGCTTAAATCGTTTCCTCCTGGTGCTTATTACGGTTTTGACAGGTTAACGACGGTATTTGTTTGTGTGCTAGTATTTGATTCGATATCGGACAACACATATCATAGGTCCATAGACGCCCTTGGATCTTGGACGATGTGATGCTTATGGCTTGGTTACTTTTTATTGATTTGGTTTGGTGTTCACAAGTCGTTTATTACACAACATAATAATGTCGTGTTTTGGTCCGGGACCACACCCATTGTTATATTTCGACCGGCTATGGAGAGTTTTTGATTGGATCAGCGTGAACCTGAGTGAGTTACAAATTTTTGTTTTGTAACTTGGTAATAATATACCGCTGTTTTTTCACCGTATTTATTATTGTCACTGATTTGATCTGAGATGGATCAATGGGTCTATTGTTTGGAGTTTTGGTGAGGTGAGGTCTCTGGGACCAACAGTGAATCCATAAAGGAGGTGTAATAATCATGTCTTGTTCGCACCTAATCAGATTAAGGATATTGTGAAGACGTATGATGCATTAGCTTTATAGTGATTAGTAACAAGTTAACCTTTTTGTGAGATGCAACAATGGATTAAGGTTAGAACGCCCGGGGGCTTTTTTTGGAGGCAACAGTTACATGAGAGAGGAGGATGTTATTGCACTTGGATGTTTCATTGATACCTACTATTTCAAGCCAATTTAAGTTCGAGATTCAAGAGATGGTTAGTATACTTTTAAGGGGAAGCTTATTGTTCATATACTTACCATCTACATGCATCACTTGAGGGGAAGCGTTTACAAGTTGCACAAGGACCTCCTATTAGATGTTTCAAAAGGGGAAGAAGATTCATGTGTGTGCTTTATTATTGTGATGACATGTTTTTAGCTTTGTTTCTTCATGCAAATTGTTTTGTTATTCAAATAGGGAAGATTGTTGGGAATTACATATTTGATGATTACAAAACCCACAAGCAGAAATAAGAAAGGATGAAACAATTAAGGACCTAATATGTATAGTTAGTTAGCTTCGATTAGTAAGCTAGGGTTTCTTTGTATACCTCCCTTTTATGTTATAAAGTGGGTAGGCGTTTAGTTAAAGGCATACAATTTCATAGCAGATTCTCCAATGTAGAGTCTAGACGTTAGAAAGCGTTGTTTAGTAGGTAGCTAGTAGTTTCTTTTTCATGTTTGAATAAAGAAAACCTTATTAGTAATGTTGTATTGTATTCTTATTTCATATTCCGCTGTGCTTAATCAATCAATGTTATTCATACCCTAGTTGAGTCCAGATTCTTGGATTTTACAGTCCCACACATAAAAACTCCTAGGCAGCCAATCAAAGATCAAGAAACACCTAAAGTTAACAGGAAGAATTGGAGGCTATGATGGAAGAAACTTGGGGAAGGTTACTCTTTCACAAAGAAGAAATGTTTTGTTTGTGGTAGTCTAGGTCATTTGATCAAAGATTGTGACTATTATGAAAAGAAAATGGCAAGAGAGGCTGAGTTTAAGAAACAAAGGGTTTTTAATACTGGTAATGAGGTGGCAAAACCAGTATGGACTAATGCAAACAGGGTTAATCATACTAATCAATTTGTTCCTAGATCAGTACAACTTAATACTGGTAGGACAAATATTAATTCTGTTAGGCCTAGAGTTCATACTGTTAATTCTAATGTTAATACTGTTAGATCTAGACAGCCAGTACCTACCCGAACCTCAAACAGCTTTAGTCTTAAAAGACCACAGATGAATCAATTTAATCAAAGAAGGCATTTTTCTAAATCACATTCATCTGTAAAAAGACCCTTTGCAAAAAATACAGCACAGATGTCTCATTCTCATGCTGTAAAGGGAAATTGGGGATCTGCTGTTAAGACCTCAGCAGATTATAATTAGAGAAACACTAGCCCAAACTCTAATTGTAATGGTGGACCAACTTTTATTAGAACTGTGATTACAAAAGGTCCACAAGGCAGACCCAAGCCTGTAAAGGTCTGGGTCCCTAAGAGAAAAACTAATTTCTATTTTTTCATATGCAGGATCATCCATGAAGAACATGGTAGATATTATGTATATTTGCATAGTGATGCTCAGGGCACCATGACAGGTAAACTAGGAACAACTAGTGATTTGAAGAATTTAATTGGGGATCGTTTCCTTTGGAGTGGAGCAAAGGCTACATAACTGTAGAGGAAAATAAGAGTTGGTAATTATAGATTTTTTATAGTGTGTCTTTTGTAAAAGAATTAGGGCATTTTAACCTTTTCTCAATATCACATATATGTGATAAGCAGCACAAGGTTCTTTTTACTGAAACTGGATGTCTTGTTGTGTCTTCTGACTTTAAGATGCCTGATGAAAATCAGATACTTCTAAAGGTTCCTAGACATCACAATATGTACAGTTTTGATATGGAAGCCACCTTTCTCTATTAAAGTTTTGACTGTTTGATTGCTAAAGCCACATCTGATGAATCTAAAATGTGCACAGGAGGTTAGGTCATATCAATTTTAAAAACCTAAACAAACTTATGAAGGGAAACCTTGTCAGAGGTTTTACCTTCCAAGGTTTTTAGAAATGACCATACATGTGTTGCTTGCCATAAAGGAAAGCAACACATGGCCTCCTGCAAGGCTAAATTAGAAAGATAAATCACTGAGCCATTACACACCTTGCATATGGATCTTTTTGGACCTACTTTTGTAAAAAGCATTAATCATGCAAGTTATTGCCTTGTGATTCTGATGAATTGATACCAGATTTAGTTGGGTATTCTTTTTGCCTCTAAGGGATGAAACAAGTGCTCTCAGAACTTATTAGGCAGGATTGAAACAGCTTAATCATAGGAGGTTAAAATCTTAGATCGATAATGGACTGAATTTAAGACTGGAGATATTGCTTGATTTTATGTGGAAACAAGGGAATAATAACAAGAGTTATAGCAATGCAGAAACTCCTCAGAGAATGGGAGTTGTGAAAAAAACTGAACAGGACCCTAATTGACGGCTGCTAGAATCTATGCTAGCATACTCACTCTAACCAATACTTTTTGGGCAGGCAGCAATTTAGTTACTGCTTGCTATATTTTTATTAAGAGTAAGCAGTGACTAAACTCTAAACAACCTCCTTATGAGCTTTTGTTTGGCCACAAACAATTATTAGCTACATAAGGACCTTATGGGTGTCATGTTTAGAATTTTAGATTACTCTTAGTGTGCTTGGCAAGTTTTGATGAAAATCTGATGAGGGTTTCATAGTTGTTACTCACTTAATAGCAAAGCCTCTTGGGTTATAATTTATACCAAAAGAGTAGAAGTACATATGCATGTCCAATTTTCTTGTAGATCATACCATTGTCTACGGAGTAGGGTATAGATGGAATGTTTGATTGGACTATTTACTGATTCTATGAACTATATTCCTGTATCTTTGGAGAATCAAGCTAACCCATATGCAGGTGCTTCAGAAGTAACTAACAGTGCAGGTACTTCACAAAAACCAAATTCTAATGCTTCTGAGGAAAAAGATGAGGGTGTAGAGCTTATTGTTGTGCCTTCAGCTGTAAAGAATACTGAAGAAAAAGTTAAATCAATGACGTCTTCCATAAATTCAAAGAAAGAGGGGATCTTGACAGAACCTTAACAAGAGAAGGAGGCTTCTTCTACTGACACTTCAGAAGATAATCCTAAGATTCTAGCTTTTAGAAGAGAGTTGGAAGAAATTGCTCTAAAGCATTTAGGGACAGTATCTGAAAACAACTCTACCAGTACTCCTTCAGTTAATTCTGGTAGTGAGCCAGTTAATACTGGTAGGCTTGATCCTGATGATTCACCTATGCCAGAGCTCGAAATCTTTCACAAGTCTGAGACAGGAATTTTTGATGAGGCATCTTATGATGAAGAGGGTGTGATAATTATGACTTCAAATAGTTACCAAACAGAAATCGAAGTCAGTCCTACTCCTACTCTTAGGATTCATAATATTCACCCGAAAAGTCAAATACTTGGTGATCCTAAGTCATCTGTGAAAACTAGAAGCAAAGTGCAGCAAAAATCAGGAGCTCGTGCACTTTTTAACTATATTCAAAAGCAGCAAAGAAACAATCTCAAGATTACAACAATGTTTGTTTGCTGTTTCTATTCAGGAAGGAACCTAAAAAGATTTTGAAGCTCTACAAGAATGACGCTGGGTTCAAAGCAAGCAAGAGGAGTTGTTACAGTTTAAGCTGCAACAGTTATGGGTGCTTATAGATCTACCTTACATAAGAAGGTAATTGGTACAAAATGGGTTACAGAAATAAAAGGGATGAAGGAGGGTGTTGTCAGAAATTAAGGCAAGATTGGTGGCAAGGGTACATGCAGGTATGAAGGGTAGCATTCGACTTTGATGGGTTGTGCTCTGTGGCAAAATTAGAGCTATCAGGTTATTTTTAGCCTTTGCCTCATTTATAGGGTTCATAGTATACCAAATGGATGTAAAGTAACCTTTCTATATGGCACTATAGATGAGAGGTTTATGTCTCACAACCTCCTAGCTTTGTTTGATCTTGATCACCCTAAGAAGGTTTATAAGGTGGTCAAAGCTTATTGTATGGGACCGCTCAAGCTCTAGAGCCTGGTATGTTACTCTAGTCAAATTCCTAGGAAGCATGGATACAGAAGGGGTACGATTGACAAGACTTTTTTTATTAATGGGACAAGAAGGATATCATGCTGGTTCAAGTGTATGTTGATGGATATTCCATTTTTAGTATCTACCCAAAAAGTCTTTGTGTGATGAGTTTGAAGCTTGATGCAAAGCAGATTTCAGATGACTTCTATGGGTGAACTCACATTTTTCTTAGGATTACAAGTCAAACAGAACACAGAAGGAATCTTCATCTCTCAGGACAAGTATGTAGCGGAGATACACAAGAAATTTGATCTTGTAAGTGTGAAAACTGCAATAACCCATGGAGACCAAGGTTGGCATGACAAAAGTTGAGGAAGACGTTATGTGGATGTACACTTTTAAGTATGATAGGTTCCCTCGTGTATTTACTGTCCTCTAGGCTAAATATATGTTTGGGGCATATGTGTTGTTCTCATTTTCAGGTCACTCTAGACTTCACATCTCATTGTGTGAAGAGAATCTTTTAAGTACCTTAAGGGCAAACCTAATTTGGGCTTGATTGGTATCCTAGGAATCACCCTTTTGACCTGAAGCTTTCTTGATAGTGATTATGGTAGGTCAAACTTAACAGGGAAATTCCCAACAGGTGGTTGCAATTTCTTGGACAAAGAATTATCTCATGGACAATGCATGAAAAAGTCCATAGTGGCTTACTTTCTTACCAACTGAAAGCTGAATATGTAGCTGCAGCAAATTGCTGTGGACAAGTATTGTGGGTTCAATCAATTGCTGGACTTATGGTTTTCAATTTAATGAATACCAAAATCCAATTGATAAGAAGCAAATTTTGCATTGTGAAGAAACCCAGTGGATCATTCCAAGGACAAATCACATCGAGAACGCCACCTTTTTATAAGAGATTGTTATGAGAAGATGTATATAGTGTGAGAAAATTTACAAGGACTTAAACTTGTTGCTGAACCTATTGAACAACCTTTTGATGGACCACGGTTTATTACTTAGTGGTTAGTATTGGTTGATAAACCATAGCTTACATTTCAGGGGAGGCTTAGATATATAGTTTGTTTATTCTGCGTTAGTTAGTTTAATAAATTTGTTAGTTAGTCTTAATTTTGTGTTCGTAGTATTAATTCAGGTAGTTAGTTTAAGTTAATTCTGGTATTATACAAACTCCTACAGCATGTTTTTCTTTGTTTTAGACTAATTCTTGCAGGAATAGCATGGTTTGCAGATGTATGGAAGGTGTGATAAGGTCTTTGTTTTGTAAGTCTTTAGTAAATACTTAATTTTGGTTGAAAAGAGTAATTCAGGTGTAACATATTATCTTCTGGTTGACAAAGTTAAGTCTGGTAATGTGTAAATTTTAATTTGGTCGGTTATTGGTTAGTACTGGTTGCGGAAATAGGATTTTGCTGTTTAAAACATTGTTTAAATTGTTATCCGTTATAGATTTTTACGGCGCTATTGTCGTTAACAGAGAAGCTATATATAGATAAAGTTTGATTTCTCTTTTATACTTATCTTTTTATTGCTATCTCCTCTTCGCAAAGTAAAAAAATCTTCTTTATCTTTACAAAGAATATATTCAATTTTCTTATTACCAGCATCTACAACCCCACTTCAATTAGCTTTTATTGCTACTTTCGAATCATGGCTCAATTAAAATACTATGACAAACATAATCAAGTGGGGTTTTTGCGCAAGCCTGACGAAAGTACAGGGTTTGCAGAGATAGTGGATTTTCTAAGAGGTTCCAACCTCAGGTATGCTTTAACTACTAATCCTACTATCTATGATTCCCT
Organism: Tanacetum coccineum; assembly: GCA_026074375.1. Lineage (NCBI taxonomy): Eukaryota > Viridiplantae > Streptophyta > Magnoliopsida > Asterales > Asteraceae > Tanacetum > Tanacetum coccineum. The sequence goes on from BQNB010015020.1 coordinate 47,718, forward strand.
AGTCAAACAGTTTTGGCAGACTGCTACTGCCAAAACTCTTGCTGATGTGGCCTATTGATTTACATGCAAACCTATTTGATATACTTGTGTATACAATCACTGAGGCATATATTAGAAATAAGCTTCAATTAGCAGATGCTTCAGGGATTACAATGTTGCCTACACAATGAGGTTTTTTGAGGGGGACGGGGCATATGGGTATCTACTGTGGATCTTTTACTTTGGAAATCTTTGTCACACCTCAATGGAGATTATTAGTCCACCATTATTTTTACAATTGTAATAAGCTCATAAACAGGTGGAGGATAGGATTAATTTCTACTGCCTTGATTTGTCTTTCCACCGGCAGAGTTTATAATTTTTCAAAACTAATTTTTGATGGCATGGTGGAAAACTTGAAAAGCAAAACAAAGTTTTTGATGTATCCTGATTTATACAAATGATTTTGGAATACAAACTGTTACAAGCACCCTTATCTGATGTGCTTTGGGACCAAAAAGTTTTTGGAAATATGAAAAGGGGTTTTAGAGGGGTACCAAGACCTTTGTTGCCTGCTATGTTGTCTATTGCTAATCCAAGTACAGGACAAGAAGCTCCATCTGTCACTCAACCTCAACCATCATCAAGTGTGGTACCACCAACACCACCTTCAACACAACCTATACCATCTGAAGCCACAACTATTCCACCTTTTTCTCAACCTGCACCACCTACACTCTATGCCTAAATATACCAATGCATTCCCCTCACCTACACCTTCACATGCACTATGAACCTATGGAGCATACCTTTGACAACCCATCAACGACCAACAACCACCTAAAACCTAGCCATGAAGCTACTAACTTCCCAGTTATGGAACGATTGATGACTTGGAGAAGCAAACTCAATGATAACAAAAACAGAACTTTGGGAAGGCCTATCCTCACTTTGGTGAAAGAGTAAGTCTGTGGAGGTTGCTTTGAAGAGGAAAGACCAGAGGGGTTCTTTTGTAATGATTCTGGAGGGGAGAAACAGAGGCTCAGGGGAGGAAGACTCGTGATTTAGATCCTCTAGTTTCTTTGGTACAAGAGCTTGTTACTCCCTCAAAGACTCCCTCAAAGACTGTCAATGCTTCAGAGGAGGAACAAGTTAAATACATAAGCCCTACAACTTTAGAAGCTGCTGCAATCTTAACAAAGTTAAAAAGTCAAGGCAGTTGATAAAGAATGAGATACAGTGAAGGAAGAGTTCAAATGATCTGTGGTACTGGTTTGGACTTTGAGAGTTAGTATACTTTTGAAGAAGTTATTAGGTGGCATTAAAGTTCGTGTGGTATTGAGAAATTTAATGCTGGCAGTTTGGATGTTAATACTGGTAGTGATCCAGTTACTACTGATAGCATAAGAGTCTCAATACCTTCTCCAAATAGAGGTAGAAGAGAAGGAAAGGCTCCTATGACAGAAGAAGAAGAGACTCAAGCTTCTAAAAAGACAAAAGAACAAATTCTATAAGAAGAAGCAGGATTGCTGAAGCTATCATGTTTGTTGCATTTGAAAAAGCTTTGGAAAAGCAGAGTGGTCCAACAAGTTCATTTAGATTCCTTCTGCTCAAAGGATGGCTGAAGAAATGAATTAACAGGAGGAACAAAGAAAGGAAGGCTCAAGTTCAGTTGAAGCTCAATCATTTTCTGAAGAAGATTGGACACTATCAGAGCAAAGCTTGAGCAAATGGAGAAGTGAAAGGAGAGTGTGCTTGGAAAGGATCTTACTGTTGAAGATTATGCAAAAAGGATGGTGGAATTGGTAAATCAAAGAAGAAAACACTTTGCAGAGGAAAGAGCTAGAGCAAAAAGGGATAAGCCCATGACTCAAACACAGCTCAGGAACTATATGTCAAACTTTCTAAAGAATCAAGGGACATGGAAGTTGACTCAATTAAAGAAGTTGAATTTTGAAGAAGTGAAAGCTGAATTTGAAAATTTGGTTAAGCAATTGGATACCTATGTCCCCATGAACTTTGAAGCAACAAAGGAAAGTTTGAAAAGATTTGGTGAAGAGCTTCAAACTAAAACTGCAAAGAAGCTAAAGTTTGATGATGAAGGTACTCAACCAACAGAGGAGAAGGTTGAAGAAGACAAAGATGATGAGCCAACCAAGAAGACTGGAAAGAGGAGAAAACAAATAGCAAGGAAAGGATTCCATACACACCATGATAAGGATGAAACTGAAGATTCAGATGAAGCTAATGAAAAAGATAATTCTACTTCAGGTACTAAAATCCCTATTAATCCTGTTCCTGTAGCTACAAAATCACCCAGTATAGCAAATTACAAGATCATTAAGCAAGGAAGGAAAGGTGTATACCAGATTGTAAGGGAGAATGGAACTGATATGGTATACATAAGCTTTAGAGCAATGCTGACTGACATATCAAGAGATGATCTTACAGAGCTATACAGGATTGTCATGAGAAAACATGGTATGAATGAGCCAGAGGATGAATTTGAAAAAGTACTTTGGGAATACTTGAAGAACATGTTTGAAGAACCCCTTAGTACAGATTTAATTTGGAGTTTGCCAGGTCAACAAAGGTTAATTTGTTGGAGATACTATGATGCTTGCAGAGTACACTGTTTGAACTTGGAGTCTGTAGATGTTTATATGCTAATAGAAAGAAAGTATCCTTTGTCTGCTGAAGTGTGCAAAGCTATGTTGGACAAGAAACTTCAAGGAGGAAAACCAGATGAGGATTGCTACAAACTTTTGAAAATGATGGAGAAGCAAGCTGGCATTAGAAAGTAATGAAGGTTGATGAGTTAGATATCTAGAATGGAGATGAGGAGAACAACACTTGGTGGAGGTGCTATGCACTAACACAACAAATGGTCATCAGTCCACCATGTCTAACAGACATAAGGACTGGCTAGTCCAGGAGCAAACGGCTCTTGGTAAAGACTTCTCAAATCCGTTAATGGCTGACAATTTGCCAAAAATTGTATGGTTATCAACTCACCATATCTGGTTAGTAAAGAGTTGGCTAGCCCACAAGTTTATGGATTGTGGTAAAGGCTGTGGAAAAACCATAACTAGTCCATGAGATTATGGCTTATGGTAAAGACAAATTGCAAATCCATATTAGATGGTTGACACTTTACCAAAAAGTGGATGGTACATCAACTCACCAAGTTTCATGTACAAAGAGTTGACATGGTAATCAATCCACCATGGAATTTACCTTTTCTAGGTGCCAAAGGATTGACTAGCCCTGAGCAAACGGCTACAGGTAAAGGCATATCAAATCCGTTCATGGCTATAATGGTTTGCCAAAAACCATATGGTATTCAACTCACCAATGTTTCATGTACTGAGAGTTGAAATGGTTTTCAGTCGACCATGGACATGCACCTTTCTGGTGGCCAAAGGACTGACTACTCCAGAGTAAATGGCTAACTGGTAAAGAGACATCAAATCCATTTAAAGTTTCAATGATTCACCTCTCACAGGAGTTAACACACCTGGAAGTGATGAGAATAGTCTGAAACTATATGATTTGATGTACATATAGTCAATGTAGCTGTTTAAGTGTTGCTGATATGAAGTGTTGCTGAAAAGTTTTGAAGAATAGTTGCTGCAAAGATCAAAAAGAGATGATTTGAAGAATTGCAGCTCAAGAATAATTTGAAGAGTTTTAAGTTTACAACACCTCAGGAGCTCAAATAGAAGACACTTTGAAGTTACATATTGGAGAACAATTTAGGGAAGGATTGTTGGGAGAATATTGTAAAAGATTAATACTAGGTAGTATAATAGATAAGTCTGGTATTATTATTAGTCTGGCAGACTAAAGTTAAGTCTGGCAGACAAGTTTAATCTTTGCAGTACTATAGTTAGTACTGTTAGAGTGTCGAGAACTATAGTTTGTACTGGTGGTATTTAGTTAAGTATGTTTAGAAACAGAATAGTGATAATAATTATATAAAAATAATATAGGAGAAATCTTAGGAAAGTAAACTACCAATTCCTATCACGATTTGTATAGCCTTTTAGGGTGTTCCTTGGTGTATAAAAAGTAACCCTACGCATAGAGTTTTAAATAACATAACAGTAGCATTGAAGCTTAATAGAAATCAATAGCAAAGTTAGTATTATATTGTTCTTCTTAATACTTGTGTTAAGATTCCGCATTAACACTTGATATTCATAGTCAGTGTCTCTCACATAGTTAATTTGGATTTATTCAAGTTAGCTATTGTCTTACAAAGGCTATATAGATCCAATACAAGGACCTACAAAAAATCCCTTTTTAAATCCACACTTATTTCACTAATCACAATCACTTAACAAGCATAAATAAACTACTCACTAAGCATACAAATTCAGCTAACAAGAACAATCATAGCAAACATAATCATTTTTAAGCAAATTAAATTAAATCCACTAAGTAAAGAGAAAAGAAGGAAAGAAGAACCCGATTGAAAAAATGGAGACGAATTTAAACCACCCGATTTTATAAACTTAATTAAACAATAAAGTTTATAACTTTATTAGATTTTAATTAACTAATTAGCTAGTAAAGTTTTGAGCTTTATTCACTAAATAGCTAAGTAAAAAAGCTTAAAACTTTAGAAGTAAAATAAGCTTATAAGACCCATAAGCTCCTCGCCTAAGTGTTGGATCAGATTCATCAACATTAAAACACAACAAAGGTTGAACTAAATGAATAAGCTATAAGCTAAAAGCTTTAAATCCGAAATATTAAGTATCTTGAATAAGAAAAGCTAATAGCTACAAGATCTAGCAAAATAAGCTATGTAAAAGATTGAAATAAGCTAGATCTACTTTTAATAATTAAACTAAGAGATGAAATATTCTAAGCAAATAAGCTACTATTATAAAGCTACAAACTTTAAGATATAAAATAAGCTAAAACGATAATAAAGACATAAGCTTGGAAAAATAAGCCAACCGAAATAAGCTAAAGGAGATTATTTGAAAAGCTTCAGAAAGAAAATATATAAAATAAGCCCGATCGAATAAGCTATAAATAAGCTACTCGAAAATAAGCTAATCTCAATAATCAAGAAAAATAAGCTATATGGAAGAGCTTATTTGGAAATAAGCTAGAAAAAAAGAGAGAACAAAAGATAATAAGCAAAATGGAATAAGCTAAGTGATACCAACCTTAAACATCTTCATTAAAAAAATGAGCCAATACAATAAGCTAAAAGCTTTTACAAAATAAGCTAAAAACTAAATAAGCTAAATCTATACTACACTACTCCTATAAAACTAAAAAAATAAGAAAGAAAGAAAAAGAATGAGATATGCGTCCTCTTCTGTGTTTTTTTATCCCTCATTTTATATCTGCAACTTAGCGTAGCCAACAAGCACAATAGATATGGATCCAAATTTGCCACATCTCTTTATTTCTTTTTGGCTCCTTCCTGATGCAAGGTACAAAGAGGTAATTAACACAAAATTTTGGGCCGGGTCTTCTTCTCCATATCTTGGTCCGATTTATAGTGTAGAGTTAATTTGGGCTGTTAAAGTGGACTCGTTTTGGGCTCAATCTTGGGCTTGGCTGGCTTATTTCTTCGAACTTTACTCGGGTTTCAATATTTTTTTATAAATCTTCAAAATCTTGTACTTTTGCTCAAAAAATCTCATTCCATGCCGATGGATTCGTAATTTCATGCTCTTTCTAACGGAATGCTCGGGTAATTTTTACGACTTCGTTTGAACCTCGATAAACGTGAAAACGTTGTCGAAACTCATCCGAAAATCACTGTTTTTGTTTTGTTTTTAATCCTTTGTACCTGCAAGACATAATAACACAATACAAACATATTTGCAATATATTTTATCATATTTTATGGTTATTAGTCCGTTTATTAGTGTTTTCTGGGGCTAAAATGATGTGTGTTTTAGCACACATCAAATTCCTCCACACTTAGCCATTGCTGGTCCCACACGCAATGTTTATTATACACGCTAGGAAAGAAATAGTTTAACCCCCCCTAACTTAATAACCCCTCACATCAAACAAGAACATAAAAGGTTCATTAAGAGAGTTTAAAATTATTTATTTTTAAAGCGCCCTCGTTTTAACCACTTATTAATTAATAGATAAAAAAACTAAGATACAATTTTATTAAAATTATTTTAAAGGCTTTAAGAACGGGAGTTCGTCATCCTTGATTTTCACAATCCCCAAACCAAGCTTAAAACGAAATCATAGTTAAATATAAAATTAGATGCTAACACTACTCATAAATGCTAATTGTGTAAACAATTACTTTTCGCTCCCTTATTCCTAATTCCTCTACGGATTTTATTCGGAAAATATAATGTGAAACGAGATCACTTATTTAAATATATTAAGGCCTTATTACTATAAAGGGGACCGGTTTAAACCATAATTAGTTTGAAATCCTTTCCTAAAGAGATGATATGCTGAGAATAAGGTCCACATTAAGGTTCTAATTTCGCATGCGTTAGAGGTTATCCTTTTTATTTCATCCGAAAACACTCAACTACGAGTCCAAAGACGGAGGCTTTATTTAGATAACCTCGGAGTTGAAATTTGGCTTTATTATTATTATTAAGCAACAACATTAGCCCTCGGTCTTTTAAACAACTGCAACATCAGGAGCAAACCGACCAAAAACAGTAGTCTTGTTTCGACCTCGGTAATTTTCTTGACCTTTTTGAAGGCTGAGACATCGGGAGTGAACCGACAGGAAACAGCAAACTTTTATCAGTCTCAGATTATTATTATTATTACTTACACCCTTTAAACGACTGCAACATCAGGAGCGAACCGACAAGAAACAGTGGTCTTATTTCAGCTTCAGTTTATTACATTATTATTATTATTATTATTATTATTATTATTATTATTGCAATATTATAATCCATCGGTCCTTTAAACAACTGACACATCGGGCGTCCTAACCGACAAAGCCAGTAGTCTTATTCAGGAATCGGTAGCCTATTTCCCCACAACACTGATAAAACCTCAATGTGTACCTTACTTTTACCAGAATGAATCTTTAAGAAAGAATCAAAACTAAGAATCGCAAAAACCAAATCAACTTTATTAATTGAAAATTATTATTTTCATTGTTTTTAAGCAGATGGGAGCAAAAAGCCACAATTAACCTCTATGAGCAGTAAAGAAGAACAACTATACCACAGCTTAGCATGCTAAACTTTTATTAAACTCTTTCATATTATTGTCTTTGTTAAAATTTATGCAATGTCTTGCAAAACGCTTTATTCTCGAAAGCTACGGGGAAAGCTAAAGTGAAAAACTCAGTCAAGTCCAAAATCTCCTTAGTTCTAACTTACGAGCCTACTTATTTATTAAACATTTTTATCAATTTTTTTCATATTTTTTTACAATATATTGGTCAAAACGGGGTTGCGAGGGACACAGACAGACACAGGTATGATCATTTCGATAGAAATTGTTATGATTTCTATTAGGTTTGGATACCTAAAACACTATGTCATAGGATTCCTTTTATACACCAAGGAAACCCTAATGGGCTTTACAAACATGTGAAAGGATAATGCATATCCTTTCCTAAGATAACTATTATAACTATTCTGTTACATAAACAGACTTAACTAGAAAAGGCCAGTACTAACTATAGTACTGCCAGACTTAACTTAGTACATGCAGACTTAACTATGTCTACCAGACTTGACTCTATAACTACCAGACTTAAGTCTATTTATAATAATTCCTAACAATCCTCCCTTAACTTGAACTTTACTTGTGATCTTCAAGTTTCTTTGACTACCTTCATTATGATCTTCCTGAGGATTTTGTGAGCATTATCTTAGGAATTATTCTTGAACTACAACATGATGATCTTCCTGTATAAACAGGTTCTTGACTTCTATCAGCAACTCTTGAAATCATCACTACCTGATCTTTGCAGCAACTAATCTTCTAAGTATCATAATCAGCACTTCACAGCAACAAGTCATATCTCTTCAGCAACACTTGAATAAGCAGCAACATTGACTATATGTACATCAAATCATAAAGTTTTAGTCTATTCTCATCACTTCCAGGTGTGTTAACTCCTGTGAGAGATAGAATCAATGAAAATATTAATGGAATAGATGTCTCTTTACCAGTTAGCCCATAAACGTCTGGATAGCAATGTTTGGTTGATAAACCATGGTACATTGATAACCATTTCAACTCTTAGTACATGAAACATGGTGAGTTGAAATACCATATGATTTTTAGCAAATCATCAGCTATCAACGGATTTGATTAAGCCTTTACCAAGTAACCGTTTGCTCTTGGGCTAGCTAATCCTTTGGTGGAATCATGACATCACCCTGGTGGATTAATAACCAGTTCAACTTTTTGAACATGAATCATTGGTAAGTTGAGTACCATCCAGTTTTTGGTAAACTGTCAACCATCAACGGATTTGAGAAGTCTTTACCAAAACCGTTTGCTTTGGACTAGCCAGTCCTTATGCCTATTAAGCATGGTGAACTGATGACCATTTGTTGTGTGGTGGTTAGCCAACACCCAAACCCTTCTCTCTTCCACTATAGTTCACAGCTTCCAACATATGTTCACATCTACTGACAACTCCATCATTTTCTAACACCAGCTTGCTTCTCCATCATTTTCAAAAGTTTATAACAATCCTCATTCATCTTTCCATCCAGAAGCTTCATTTTCAGCATAGTTTGACATACATTAGCTGATAAAGGATATTTTCTTTCTGCTAACATATAAATATCAGCTGAGTCTAGGTTCAAACAATGCACTCTGCAGGTTTCATAGTATCTCCAACTTAGTATCTTTTGTTGACCTGGTAAGCTCCAAACTAAATCAGTACTAAGAGGTGCATCAAACATTGTCTTCAAGTTTTCCCAAAACACCCTCTCATAATCATCTGTTGGACCCTCTGTACCATATCTCTTCATCACAATCCTGTACAATTCTGTAAGATCTTCTCTTGATATTTCTTTAAGCATGGCTCCCAAGCTCATATAAACCTTATCAGTACCATTTTCCCTTACTATTTGATATACACCTTTCTTGCCTTGCTTGATGATCTTATAGCTTGCTATACTAGGGGATTTAACAGCTACAGGAACAGGATTAATTGGAACATTTGTACCTGAAGAAGAATCATCTTCTTCACTAGCTTCATCTTTTTCAGCTTCATCCTTAGCAGTGTGTAACCCTTTCCTTGCTATCTGTTTCCTTCTTTTTCCCATTTTCTTTACAGGCTCTTTTTCCTTTTCTTCTGTAGATTGTGCATCTTTATCATCAATCTTTTGCCTTTTAGTAGTTTTTGTCTGAAGCTCTTCACCAAATCTTTTCAACTCAGCCTTTGTAGCTTTAAGACTCATAGGAACAAAAGTATCAACTTGCTTAACCAGCTTATCAAATTCTTCTTTAATCTCCTCAAACTTCAACTTCTTCAACTGAGAAAGCTTCCATGTTCCTTGATTCTTCAGATAATTTGACATGTAAATCCTCAACTGTGACTGAGTCATAGGCTTACTTCTTTTTGCTTTTGCCCTTTCTTCTGCAAAGTATTTCTTTCTTTGATTTACCAAGTCCACCATTCTCTTTGCAAAGTCTTCTTCAGACATATCTTTTGCTATAACACTTTTTGCTAACTCTGCATTTGCCTCAAGCTTAGCTCTAATAGCATCCCAATCTTCTTCAGTATAATGTTGAGCTTCAAACTGAACTTGAGCTTTTCTTTGCTTTTGTTGCTCAGTTAACTCTTCTTCTTCTGCCAATCTTTTAGCCAATAAAGCATCCAAATGAACTTGTTTGGCAGTTTCTTCTTCCTCTAGATTTTGCAATCTTATGGCTTCTGCAAGACTAGCTTCTTCTTGTTGAATTTGTTCTTTAGTTCTTTTGGGAGCTTGAGTCTCTTCAACAATCATTTGAGCTTTTCCTTCCCTTTGGCCTCTATCAGAACTAACTGGTCTACTACCAGTACTAAATCCTAAGCCACCAGTATTAACTAAGCCACTAGTATTAAATTCTTCAAAGCCAGTACTAATGTCTTCAAAGTCTTTTCCCTTGAACTCTTTTCTCCTCTTGTATCTTTTACCCTTATCAACTGATTTTGACCTCTGAGAAGCAACCTTTGACAGAGTTTTAGCTGCTTCCAAGGTTGTAGGGCTGATTTCTTCTTCCTGAGCCTCTCCTGAAGGTTTAGTAGGAGTAACAAAAGAAACTAGAGGATCATCATCAATGTCCTTAAATATCCTCCACTGATCCTCTGGTTCTTCATCCTCTGATGTAGTTAGAACCACATTTCTTCTTTTGAGAATATTTTCCAATTTCTTGACCTTCTTTACCAACTTCACAATGGCTTTCCCCATGGTCTGCTTAGTCTGCTTGAGCTCTGTCTCCAAACTATCAACCTTTATGATCAAAGTAGGAACCATATGAAGGAGGTCTTCCACTGTCAAAGATCTGGCCTCTAGCACATGAGGGTGAGAAGGATCCTGAGATTGTGGAGCTTCAGGTTCCTGTCTTGGTGAGAGTGGTTGATGTTCAGTTGATGGTTGTTTAAAGGTGTGCTTAGTGGGTTCATTGTTAGGTTCAGGTAACAGTGATGTCAGGTGAGTTGTTGGTTCAGGTACAGGTATAGGTTCAACACAAGGTGTAGGGTGAGATGTTGATGGTAATGGTTCAGAAGACAATGGTTGAACCTCAGCTTGATCTGCTGGTCCTGCACTTTGATCAACAACAGACAACATAGCAGGCAATAAATGTCTTGGTACCCCCCGAAAACCCCTTTCATGTTTCCAAAAATCTTTTTGGTCAAAGCCACAGCCAAATAAGGGTGTTTATTCTCAGTTTGTATTTCCAAAATCATTTGTAAAAGAGAGGGTACATCAAATATTAGTTTTACTTTTCAATTGCACCATTCTATCAAAAATCCAATTGAAAAGTTATAAACCCTGCAGTGGAAAGACAATAAAGCAGTTGCAATATTTGCTACCCAAATTGATCCATCCCATCTTTTAGGGGCTTATTAGTGTAAAATATGATGGACCAAGAATCGCCATTGGGGTGTGAAAAAGCTTTTCCAAAACGTAAAAGAACCATCAGTTGGATACCCCATATTCCCCATCCCCTCAAAAATCTCAGTATTTGGCAACATAGAAATCCCTGAAGCATCTGCTAATTGAAGCTTACTTCGAACAGATGCCTCAGTGATTGTATACTCAAGAGTATCTATGGTTGCACTTAGTTCTAGAGTCCCATCAGCAAGAGTTGAGGCAGTTGCAGTCTGCCAAAACTGTTTGACTAGGGAGTCATGGACAGTAGGATTGTGGGTCAAGGCATACCTGATATGCGAGCCTTTTAAGAAGTCTACTATCTCTGCAAACCCTGCACTTTCTTCAGGTTTCTTTAAGAATCCCACTTGATTATGCTTGTCGCAGTATTTCATGGAAGCCATTGTAGTAAAAAGGTTGTGATTGTTGGTGATTATCAACTGGGTTTGACTCGTTTTGGTAACTTAGTACTGATTGTAGCTTCTAATTGACTTTATATGCGAAAAGATAATGAATTTCAAATGTCCCTCCGAGAAAATAGGCTCTTTTGAATGAAGAAAACTATTTTAGGTGAGATAAAACAGTAAATATCCAATTTGTATCATTATCCGCTTAAATATCCCCGCAATTTGCTATAACGGTCATATTTAGTGAAAAGTCAAAGTTGTGAGACCAAACAGTACTAACGACTAGTTACCAGTATTAATATTGGCCTACCAGACTTAAGTCTGGTCAACCAGTATTAACAATATATTGTCAGAACTAACAATAAGCTTACCAGGATTAATATTGGCCTACCAGACTTAAGTATGGTCAACCAGTATTAACAATATATTGTCAGAACTAACAATAAGCTTACCAAGATTAATATTGGCCTACCAGACTTAAGTATGGTTAACCAGTATTAACAATATATTGTCTGAACTAACAATAAGCTTACCAGGATTAATATTGGCCTACCAGAATTAACTTTTACACAACTTCAGTCATGCTCCAATCCTTCATGCAATTCAAGTATAACCTGAAAACGTTAAGCCACACACAAAATATACTACAAAACTTATTTGAAAACTCTATGTTTCTAGATCTAGTATATTTTAATAACTACTAAAAATAAGATAACCTATCAGAATTAATTTTACTAACTAGTATGACTAGATTACAAACTATACATTTAATCCTCCCCTTAAATGTAGCTATGGATTTATCATACCAATATTAACCACTAAGAAATTGAACCTTGGTCCATCAAAAGCTTTGGTCAATAAGTCAGCTACATTAAAGTCTGTGTGAATTTTCTCCACCCTAATGAGCTTCTTCTCATAAGAATCTCTTATAAAGTGGTGTCTGATCTCAATGTGCTTTGTCTTGGAGTGATACACAGGATTCTTCACAATGCAGATGGTGCTTTCATTATCAATGTGGATTTTGGTATTCATGAAATTGAAACCATAGTCCAACATTTGATTCTGAATCCACAATACTTGTCCACAGCAACTTGCAGCAGCTACATATTCAGCTTCTGTTGTAGAGGTAGCCACTATTGGTTGTTTCTTCATTGCCAATAAAATAAACTGCTTCCAAGAAATTACAAAAACCACCAATTAGGATTTCTGTCAAGGATTGCCCCAGCATAGACACTCTCTGAGAAAGCTTCCAGGTCAAAAGATGATTCTCTAAGATACCATAAGCCCAAATTAGGTTTGCCCTTAAGGTACTTAAAGAGTCTCTTTACAGCATTTAGGTGTGAAGTCTTAGGAGTGACCTGAAAACGAGAACAACACATACTGCAAACATTAATATCAGGCTTAGAGGCATTTAAATACATGAGGAGAACCGAACTGGATATGTATAAAGTGTACATCCACAATCATCAGCTCCACAACTCTTCTCAATGGCCAACTTTGGTCCTCCATAAGGGTTAATTGCAGTTTTCCCACTAGTAAGGTCCAAACTTTTTCACATGTCTGCAACATACTTGTCCTTGAGAAAATGAAAATTTCCATCTGTCTTTTTGTTTGACTTGCAATCCACGAAGAAGAATGAGTTACCCATAGAACTCATTTGAAATCTTCCTTTCATTCAAGGCCCTCAAATTCGCAACCAAAGACTTTCTAGTAGAGCCAAAGATGATATCATCTACATACACTTGAACCAGCATGATATCCTTCTTGTCTTTCTTAATAGATCCTGTGGTGGCATGGAATGGAGATTGATAACTTAAGGGGAAGATCTTAAGTTAAGGGGAAGGAGTTTACAAAGGAAGATTGTTTCATTCAGGGAGATCCATGATCTCAACTTCAAGGAAAGTTCATGCAAGAAGACTTTGTTTGTTTTGTCATCATCAAATAGGGAAAGATTGTTGGGATTCTAGATTTGATGAGACAAAATGAATAAAAGAATGAAACAAAAAGGACTAATTCAGCATTATGGGATTCTAGAAGACTTGAAGTCAAACAGTAGTTATCTTCTCATTTAATGCAGTCAAACAACGATTAATGCTGATTGAAGATCTCATTCAATGCAGTCAAACAATGATTAATGCTGATTGAATATTAATTACAACTTGAAGATTAATACTGATTTAATTTCCTAATTATTTAGTCAACCATATTAAATACATTGACTAAGTGTTTAATATAATTATTGACTGGAATTAGTTTTCTTTGTAAGTCTTGATCTCTCCTTATATAAAGAGATCATAGACATAGGTTTAGATATCCAGAAAAGTGTGTGTACATAAAGTGTTAAAGATGTAGACGTCTAGTAGAGTTGGTGTAGCCCCAAGGATCTTTGATCCCTGTTAGATTGTAACCGTTCTAGAGTTGATCGTCTAGAATTGGGGCTTGATGGAAACGTATAAATGGTAAACCTTGTTGAATATCTTTGTTCTTATTCCGCTTTGTTTTTATAACTTATGAACATTGATATTATCCTAGATAAAGGTCTAAACAACTTGAGCTTAAACAATCTTTAGATTCAACAACAAAGCATATCACATTGGGTAGGCGTACCCATCCGATCCTATAACCAACATAATATGGGTAGGCGTACCCCTTCGATCCAATAATCACGAAGCATGAGGTAGGCGTACCTCTTCCGATCCCAAATAACACATGTATCACATAGTCATATAATAGCCATGTAATGTCCAAACGCAATTTAAAACACATAATCACAGCGATAAAACATTTCAAAACATATTTTGCATCAATTCCATCCCAAGAAAAACTGAAAAATAGGACTATGAAACTCACCTCATGCAAAGCTACTTCAAAAAATCCTTGCAATCACCTAAACACAAATAAAACCCATGTTACACGCGATTAGGCTAAATGCCCAAGATGATGGGTTTTTTAGATAGATAGGTTACCAAACTATCAACTTTTGTTCGCCTAAGTTACTAATTTTTTTTTTGTTCATTTGGGTTACTTGACTATCAAAACCGGTTAAATTTGGTATCGAACTATCGGTGACCGGTTGCTAGTGTTAATTCCCGGTTACATTGGCAGCGTGGCATTTGACTTTTGATACAAATAAGTTACTGAACTTTGCGAATTTGTTCACCTAAGTTACTAAACTTTGCCAATTTTTACACACGTTTTTATACACATTTTTATCTACATATTTTTATACACACATTTTTATAAACACGTTTTCATACACATTTTTATACACGGTTTTATACACATATTTTTATACACACAATATAATTTTTCATAACAGCACGTTTTTTTTATACACACTTTCTTGTACACATTTTTAAAACAAGGTTTTTACAACATAAGCATTGCAAAACAACAAGGACCAAAGTGTAACTATAGACAGTTAGTGGTTCATGTGTTACATTAGAAGATAGTTAGATAGAGTCAGTTTTTATCTTTCTCTCGCTCATATTTACTTGTATAAATACCCTTACTATTGTCCTACATATATTTTATACATGGTTTTATAAACATACGTTTTTATACACACATTTTTCTACAACGTATTTAACACACGTTTTTACACATATTTTTATACACAGTTTTATACACACATACAAGGTTTTATACACACGTTTTTATACACACATTTTTATACACGATTTTATACACGTTTTATACACGTTTTTATACACACATTTTTATACACGGTTTTATACACAAATTTTTATACACACATTATTATACACGGTTTTATACACACAAAAAGCTGTATAAAAACGTGTACATAAAAACGTGTAAAAAATATGTGTATAAAAAACGCGTACATGAAAACCTGTAAAACGTGTGCATAAAAATATATATAAAATTGTGTGTATAGAAATATATAAAATTGTGTGGCATTAAAAATATAAAAATGGTTAAATATATATTATAATTTTTGTGTATAAAACGTTAAAAAATGTGTGTATAAAAACATGTATACAATGTGTGTATAAAAGCGTGTATAAAAAAGTGCGTATAAAAATGCATATAAAAACATGGATAAAAACGTGTATAAAAACATGTATTTTCTAGA
This sequence comes from Tanacetum coccineum, assembly GCA_026074375.1. Lineage (NCBI taxonomy): Eukaryota > Viridiplantae > Streptophyta > Magnoliopsida > Asterales > Asteraceae > Tanacetum > Tanacetum coccineum. Next base: position 63,275 of record BQNB010015020.1, read on the forward strand.
GGTATTTTTAGATGAACAAAACAACAAAGTTTAGTAACTTAAGCGAACAAATTCGCAAAGTTGAGTAACATACATGTCAAATAACGTGATAAGTTTCTGAGTTGGATAATTGGGCCCACAAAAAGCTGACGTGGAGAAGGTCAAAACATAATATCCCGGTTGCCAGTATACGAGGTAACCTGAATTAACACACTTTTATTCTTCGGTAACCTTAAAGTCAAACTTAGATAGTTCAGTAACCCAAATGAACAAAAAAAAAAGTTTAGTAATTTAGGCGAATAAAAGTTGATAGTTTAGTAACCTGTCTATCTAAAAACCCAAGATGATGTAACAATCAATTGATGGACTACTAAGTTTATATTATGATTATAAACCCTTTACCATACTTCTCATATCTCACTTATACTTTAAATACCTTTAATCATTTATTCTTGTTTTCTAGATTTTTGACAGAATTTTGTAGTCACTTTATGACCACAAATAAAATACTAAATCATCAAATTGGCTTTTCTCCTTTCATTCCCTGCCTTCCTAATGGGTTATGAACTACTGTGATTTTTTAGAAAAAATAATATTAAGCCTAACTATTTTATAAAAATTCAACATCACAAAGTACTCAAATTCGGATATGAACGCACACCAAAAAGTTTGATTTTTTAAAAATACTTAGGCAACGAATTAGGACTTGTGCTTTGAGCTGGAGTTAATAAACACATAAAATATGACCTTTGATTTTTTACTAACCTCAATTCAACTTTTAAGTAGGGGTTTTACTCCCCGAAACTAGACCCAAATCTGACCCGATTTTACTGTTTGGACAACTTTTCTTGCAAAAATGATTTGACTAACTTCCCGAGCTCAAAACCTTTAGGGCTGGACTTTTTGGAAACTAGACTCTCTGAACTTCAATTTAGGCACAAGATTTATCCCAAAACTCATTTTTATCATTGAGATATCATTCAATCAACACGACCTAAAATTCTGCCAAACCCTAACTTTTAATTTAACGCGATCTAACCTAAACCGTTTACACCCACATGCTCTAAATCTAATCCCGAACACTCCCATATAGTTTTATGTCATTAATTTACAGAAAATTTATGAACCCTAATTATTCCATCAATTAAAGTTACTAACTATAAAAAGATTAAACAAAAACTTAATTAAAATCATACATAAACCTTTACTCGATACCGCTTGAATCACCACCTTGGTTCTTGATTAAAAAAATATTTTTTTTCTTCTTGAGGGATTCGGCCGAACAACAAAGAGGGAGAGAAAAAAGTGATTTAGAGATTTATTGATTTTGTATTTATAATGCCAAGACTCCTAATTGTAATCAAATTTTGTTTCCTTTTTTTTCTTTTTCCTATAAGCCGATCTAACCAACATCCCTTTTATAAAATTAATTTTTTTTTCTATAAAATTTTGTTCTCCCCCCTCCTATATATATTATATATATATTTTAAAAAAATACATAACTATTTACTACTTATTTACCTTAAATGCTAGCATTTAAGGTAAATAAGTAGTAAATAGTTTTGTATTTTTAAATAAATACATAACTTAAAACAAAACACTTACACTACTTATTATTATTTTCCCTAAATTATTATTTACTTATTACTTCATAAATAAATTATAAAAATCTCAATTCACTAATTAATCTCAACTCGAAATTTAACGATACATACTTCTTCAATTGTACCGACGATAAAATAACGAAAATCACTATACTTCCGAAATCACCATCACATACGAAATGAAATGACTAAATCATTCATTCCTACTATCACAAACACTTATAATAACACGTATATCATAAAACACATATCATCAATTCATCTTAAGCACATAATACCAAACTCATAAAACTAGGCAAGTTAACTCTAATGGTTAAACCAACCTCGATAAATCACGGTTGTCACAGTGTTGATATAGATTATGGCGTAACCGTTTGTAACGTTACGCCGTAAACTCTTTCTTTGAAAAACATTGATGTCGATTTAATTGTTAACCCGTTCTTAATTAAGGGGATTTTAGTGGTTATGGATTCTAAATAAATTATGTTTGGATTAGTTTACGCCATAACCTAGGAAATAGTTGCGGTGTAAGAATTTCGATAACGGCAAAACATGATTAACTGTTACGCCGTAAAACCAGTTTTAAATAACCTGATGATTTGCAGTGTTAAGAGTTCTTGATTTGAGATTTATGGCTAAGTTTAATTTAAAAGATTGTATTTGGGAAATTTTCATTTAGCCAGGATTACGCCGTAACCTATCTATGATTACGGCGCAAGCATTATGGTTACGACGTAACATGTTATATGGTTACGTCGTAATGTCCTCCTGACCTCTCTATTTCAGGAGTATTACGATAACATTTCACTGTTTAACCCTTGCAAACTTATATTTCAGGAGAATGGTTAAAGTTTAACAACCGTGATTTCAGCCTTGACAGCAAAAGGAGTTCAAGAAAAGACCCATGAAGATTTAAAGAAAGGAAATTAAGAGACCAGAAGCTCTAGAAATCGAGGAATTTGCTGCTCTCCACAAAGGAATTGCACTTCAAAACCTTAATCGGTTCTGTCATGTTAGCTTTAGGCAGGATGATAGGACTTTTACTTCTCAAGCGTGGAACATGTTGTTTAGGATTCAAGAGCAAGTTGTCAAAGAATATGTTATTGAATTCTTGTCTAGTTTCACATTCAGGGATAATATCATGGATTTGGACAATGTAGATACTATGGTTTTTCAGCTAGGTGGGGAGAAGCGAAGCATGACGATGAGGCAGTTTATTATAGCCTTGGGTTTATACACAGATGAGGAAATGGGCAACAATCTTTTTGAACCTTTTTATGAGTCGTGTTTTAGAAACAGGCCCCACAACTACGACCCCACTGAATATGTTGTCAACATTACCACCCGTGGTCACTATGACACCCGACACCCACCATCCTACACCTCTATCCGTAACCCCATTCATCATTTGGCGCATCGTTTGCTTGCTTTGTCTGTTGCAGGTAGGCACAGTGGGAAAGAAAAGGTTACTCTGGATGACTTGTTTTTATTACATAGCATGAACGGATGGGTTAGTGTTGATGTTCCATGGCATGTTGCTAAGTTTTTCGCTGATAAAGCAAAGGGGTACAAGAAGAAGATCCAGATTGTTAGGGCACATTTGATTGGTAGGATTGCTAGGTTATTTGGACTGATGACTCCAGGGGCATTGAGGGGTGTTACTTTAGGTCCTGAGACCTCCCTCCTAAGTGTAGCCAAGTTGGTAGAACTAGGTATTTGCAAGTATAATGCTTTGGGTTATGGTGAGATAGTTGATGATGTCCTCGAGGTTGCTGGGGATGAGGGAGCTAGAGCTGGTATGGGACAAGCTAATGTAGGGGGTGTGAGATGCCACCCCAACATGACCACCACTAACAGACTTAGAGCTATGGATGAGAGGTTGGGAGATATCGAAACTGACATCTCCAGACTAGTGGGTGAAGTTGATGAGCTCACTTATGTGGTATCTAGGATGTCCGAGCAGTATGACCAGTTTTATGAGGAGTTTGGACAGTGGAGGACAGAGCAAGAGAGGTTCCAAACTTGGAACACGAATCACCTTTCGCAGCTTCTTGCCCATCACCACATTGATCACACCCGCTATAATGAAACCCCCCCTACGCCTATGTTTTGAATATTCCTGATCTTGGGGTTCAGCAGGGTATGAACTTTATGTCCAGCACCCTCATTTACTCTACTGCTCCTTATTCTTCTCCTAACCCATTCGGTTTGTTTAGTGATGACAACGCATGTCCTTCCACTTCTTGAAACCAACAGGATGACATGAACGAAGATTAGTACTTCGTTTTGATTTAAACCAAGGAACAATTTAAACAATTTATTTTTATGTTTGTAATAATCTGAATTCGTAGGATGTTACCTCAATTTATCTATCTATGTTTGCTGTTAACAATTTGTGTTTTTGATGGAATTCGAGTTCAGTAACACTTTGCGGCGTAAAAACTTTTCTTTGTTACGCCGTAATGTATATGTTTACGGCGTAATTGGGCCAATCCAGTTACGCCGTAAAGTCCTTTGACTGTGCATGCAGATTCAACGCATAATCGGGCCGATCCAATTATCTTCCCTGGGCCTTTCACTTTTTGAACCTTTTGTTTAAAAACACTAAGAGGGGAGTTTTTCTATTTTTTATTTTTATACAAAAGAGACTTTGTATATTTTCAGTTTGGGGGAGTAGAAATAAGATTCACTTGACTAATATTTGCCCTCGATTCTTTAGTTTTATTTGAAAAATGATGCCAAATCCAAATTTTTGACATTTTTTCCTATTAAACTAGAGTAAATCTTTACCGAATGCACATTTACCCTATATTTCTATTGGTGAGGTTTAAGCCTAATGATCCATTTTCATCCATTGTAAAAAAAATCCACCAAAATGTTGAGTGTTCCGGTAGTATTGTAGACTTTAGAACTTGACATGTATATCATTTTGAGATCTAATTGATTAGCAGGAATAGATGGTTCAAGAAGGCAACAATTAGGAACTCACCTAATTAATCCTATATGTGTGTATTTATCGACTTGTTACACTGACTTGTCGACCTCCTGTAATAAAACCCTTTTGTTGCACTCATCATTAGTGCAAGATACTCCTAGATCACCCTTGTTTAAGCCAATCTATGTTTTCACCCAATATTATATGTTTCGTTACACCATTTTACCTTGACCAACCCTGTAGTCTATATTTATCCCTGTGTTGAAATTTCTGGCTACTTAAGTCCATGGTTCAGGAAAATGGTCCAGAGATTGGCACTTTCGTTGATGACATATTATTTTGATCATGGAAGACCCTACAATTTTATCACTTTCGATACTATTTATCTCAAGTGAGGGGATGTTTGATATACAAAGGAGTATTGTAAAAAAAGGTGGTGCAACTATAAGCCACCTAGTGATTAAACTCCTGATGTTGGTAATAAAACCAACTAAGTAAAAAGGTGGTGCAACTATAAGCCACCTAGTAATTATGGGGATGGTGCAACTATAAGCCATCCAGTGAAGAATGGGTTAGCACGCTCCGCAAGATCTCATTATTAGCTAACCCATTGTGAAGATATGATCAGATTTTCGCACTCAAAGACTTGGACTATGGATGGACAGTAGCCGGTTATGGATACCTCAGATTATATATGACTATTTGTTTTGTGTTTTTGTCTTAACACCAATTAAAAGTGTATCCCATGTCTATCCTAACCCTTATATCACCCAATTAAACCTGTGTCATGTCACCCATGTTGCCTTTAAGAATTGTTTAGACCCTAATTCTAACTGGTGCGAATTTGTGTACTTCCCAAGCTTATGATAGAATACATGCTATGACTGTGCAGTTGAACGATCACCCCAAAAATAAACCTTAGACTAGTGAATTTTGATCCCCTTTTCGTGAGTGCTTGGCTTTAATGTTTTCTAGCATAGGTCTTTTATGAATTTATTTCTTTGAGTAAAATCAGAGAAATCCTTTTATGAATCATTTTAACAGGTTCTACTTGAGGGCAATCAGAAGTCAAGTGGGGGATATTTGATAACATCAAATATTTAATACTTTTGGGTGTCAAAATCCCTGCGTAAATGCTTATAATTATCACGTATTTACCTTAATAATAGTACTTAATCGTTTTTCATGTTAATTCCAGGAAATACAGGCATTTATACGTATCTGCATGCAAAATGGATAGATGGTAGCGGTTTATGACGATTACGCCGTAACCTCCTCGTAAGGTTACGAAGTAAAGATGATGAGTCATACTTTACGGTGTAAACCATACACGCCAACGCTTCTACTATGCTGAGTTAGCATTACGCCGTAATCCTTGCATGAGATTACGGCGTAACATGATATTTGTCTATCAAAAGGAAAGCCTCGTCAGCACGATTACGGCGTAACCCTTTAACAAGTTACGCTGTAACAAACTCGAAGTCTATAAAAGGAACGCATTTCAGCTTAATTGAGATATATCCATTCCTACAGCCCCCACAAGGGTTTGGAGAATACACTTTCAGTAAACACTAGTGAGAGAAGGAAGGAAGAACGAGCCATGTAACGTGTGACAACTCTAGTTTTAGGAATTGTAGCGTTTCTCAATGTTTCCTGCATTCTCCTAGATCTAAACATGGTGTAATTCTCCTTAAATATCATTATTGTTCTACTTTCAATTAGTTTCTCCACTTCTCTTGTTATTATTATCACAGTCTGTATTAAGCTTTTGTTTCAGGATCTTAATTTTGGTTTTGAATTAAGGATGCGAGAACTCTGAGTGTAAGAATATCATCTTCACTCAGTTGTCCTCAATTTGCCAATTGTAGTACCCATATACATTGGTGGTTTGACCCAGACCCTTAATCTTAAGACTGAAATTTAGTATTTTTGTACCATCAGCACCCGTTTGATTGTAGTTCAATTCTGATCCCTTAATATATGATCTAGCTATAGTATTAGGCGTGATACACTATTGAGTCGAATTGTCCTGACGTCAAACCAAGAGAGGGATCAATCACTATGAACTAGGAATAGGTTAATTCCCCTCGCGAGGTCCATTCCACCCAAGGATCATAGGCTGAAACAAGGATGTTCGTCTTAGTTTAGCGATGCCTCAGATTATCATAATGGTAAATTACACCAAGAGGGAAGCCGAGAATCATTTGAGGTAATTCAGTAATGGTATACCTTCTTGGTATGTGCTTAATTACACATACCTTTTACCTATAAAAACGAGCCTAAATGACCAAAAACGGACATAAAATGCCAAATATATGCTTGTTTTGCTTTGTATACTGCGCAGGCAACGGATATTCACTAAAGGACAAAAACGAAGCCAAAACCGACAAAACCGAGCACGAGAATGAAAAGAGCGTGAAAAGTCAAAGTCAAAGTCAAGTCAAAGTCAAAGTCAAAGTCAAAGTCAAAGTCAAAGATCAAAGCCGAGGACATAAGCATCCTATTGGACCAACCCGCACCCAAGTTAATGGGCCGGGTCAGCCCATTAATCATCAATTATAAGCCTTAAGCTTTTAAGCCTTTATAAAAAGCCCAAATCCATTTATTTTAAATCTGGCCCAAAAACCTAAATAAGCCCAACAACAGTTAACAACCATTAGCCATACACCCTTTAACTGTTTACACAGTTAGTCCTTAAGGACTAACACTACTAGTCCTTAGGGACTAACAAAGTTAGCCCCTACATCATTTAAACCTTTGCACCCTTAGTCCTTTTTCCCTCTAACCCCATTAAAAATCAAACGAATAGTGCCCCAAATCCCTTTCCCGCCATTACTACTATTCCCCTGTCACTTTCCTCGATCCCTGCACCCCAAAACAAACCCATCACTTTTCCCCTCCAACCCCATTTCACAAACCAACAAATCCATGTTGGCAATCCTAAGCCAACTGATTAGACAAGGCAAATTCAAAGGCTTGGATTAAATTGAAGAAGCACAAGATGGATTGAAGGGCTCAGATTGAAGTTTAGATATCACTCACATAAGAAACACACCTTGTGCTTTAGTTTTTGTATAAATAGATTAGGGTTTCAGTGTAACAGGGAGAGTTTTTTATAGTTTTTTTAATGTAATATAGGAGTAGTGTAAAAGTTATTTTTTAGCTTATTTTTAGCTTATTTTTAGCTTATTTTACTTATTGTCTTTTACTTTCAAAAGTCTTGTAACCTTTTAATTAATTAATACAAATTTTAGTTTTTAAGTTTTTACAAATCTGTCTCTTGTAAAGTTTTATGCATTCAAGCTTACTTTTGTTCACAAGTCATTTCTATAAGCTCTTGTAAGCTTATAGAACCTGTTATACTCATATAAGCTTATCAAATAGCCTTTGTGAGTTTTTACTGTTTCATTAAGCAAAATTCTGATTTTGAGCTTTTTGGATGATAAGCTAGTAATGGATGAGCTTATGGGTTTGGATTCAGCTTATTGATAACAAGCTGAATCCCTAGGCTAATGAATGCTGGTAATCTTTACATCCTTCTACAACTGCTTTAAAACTATTTTTAGCTTATTTCTTTGTGCTTATTTGCTTATCTGCTTATCTCAGCTTATTCCATGCTTAATGTTGCTTATTTTTGTTTATTCTGCCTTAGTATAGCTTAAAATACCTAGCTTATAGCCTATATATGTTTATTGAGTTTTCTTAAAATCTGCCCAATAGTAGTCATTTTAGCTTTTTAGTAGAGCTTATTGTTTAATGCTTGTTTCCTTTAGGATTTTGCTTATTTGTCTTTTAATATCTTAGTTATTAATCTGTTTTAATAATACTTAGCTATATTAAGTCCGTCATAGCTTAAAATGATAATTCAAAGTTTTAAAGGGGTGTTTGGGTCAAGAGTTCAAAATGGGTCAAATGGGGCATAAACTATCTTTGGTTCTCAAACTATTTCTCATTAGCTCTAAAGAAATCTAAATGCTAGTTTTTATAAGTTTAAAATGAGTTTTGTTAAAGTTTTGAAGTTAGTTTAGTAATTTTTCCAAATCTGCTAGTTTAAGGTTTCTAAAATTGCTCTTAAGTTAAATTCTTTTATAATCTGTTTGGTGAATGGTTTTTATGCCCAAAATGAGTTTATTATGCATCATGGTCAATCTGTTTTAAGTTTGTAGTTTAGGTATAAGTTTTTAAACTTTTCTAGCAAACTGGTTGAGTGTTCTGAAAAGGTCCAAATGTGCAGACCCTTTGTGGTTATTTCATAGCTTAATTTAGGTTAATTTTAGTTGCATTTAGCTTAATGTAGTCTAAAGTTCATTTTTTTGTTCTTAGTATGTCAAGTTTACTTATTAAGTCTTAGTTTTAAGCCTCAAACTAGTCATTCAAAATCAAAAATCCAAAAGACCAGTAGTGTAATCTGTCATTTTAGTTCAGCTTTTTTTGCTTATTCCCTTAAGTATTTTGCTTAGTTTCAGCTTAATTGTGTTAATTGAGTCTTGGTCTTCATATGTTTTCAGCTTTTAGCTTTTGCCTAGTGCTTATTAGTCTCTAAAAGTAGCTTAAAATTTAGTCATAGTATAACACCTCGAGTTTTAGGTCATTATACGACATTATTTAATCCACTAATTATTTTTAGGGTTTTACGCGTTTGCTTTTAAATCATAATCGTTAAGCTAAATCGCGTAA